>JAHZNI010000378.1:0-11843 GCA_027744415.1 Seira ritae
AATCTCGATTTGTGGCAAGATTATGTTTCCCCAAGCTTTTCATGCTCTTGTTCTTGTCTTCGGAGGGAGGATATCGATTTCGAAGCGAAAACTTAAGTAGGTAGTATGCCATATCTAATGCCCAATGCTATAATAATGAATTTTTATTATGCTTTCCCACGATTATTCATTAGAATTTCTGAAACTGGATATTATGTATTGGGTAGTGTTGCGACAAGATCGACATAACATGAAGATGAGTGATAGGATGGATGAATTTATGAGATTCTCATAAGCATAAAATCATGAAGCTTTTTTTACGATTGACCTACCTCTACTTTGACCGACACTCCCGCAGAAAACTGCTGGATCCACTTTTGTACTTGTCTCCGATGTATCCCAAACTTTCTTGCGGTTGCTCTCTGGTTACCCACACATTCCGGATCAGTTTGAAATGCCCTGAGTACCTTCTCCTTAAACTCGGGACGGAAGAACCGCCTCGAAGATGACATATAAATGCCATCATCCTGATAAGGAGTTCCTCCAGCAGTTTGGTTGGAGCCACCCCCTCCACTTCCGCTATTCGTGCTTTGATGGGAGCCCATCGGGGACTCGGGTGGATCCTGGTCCTGGTCATCATCGGGTCCGATCATGATCATTGGATTTATTGAGCACACGATAGATTCATCGTCTTCTTCTTCTGCTTCTGGCAGCGCTTCTTCATATTTGACTAGGTCAGTTGCGGAAAACTCCATTTCAATTTCATCTGATAAAAATAAAGAGGACGGAACACGTTTATAAATAGATAGAAAATGATTTGATTACATTTACCGATATTTCCCGCAAGCAGTCTGAAAAAGATAAGTAGTATTACGAACGTGTTTGTACTAACACGAACATTTCCTGTACGTGACTGATTGAATGAGAAACAGTTTTATTTAATGAATGAAAGCATACTATGCAAATGACTATGACGGCCCGTGGGCAGAGAGGAGGTCAGTGATAATGATAAAACAAGCTACCGGACATGACTGGACAACTTAAGTTCTAGTTTTAGCTTGACCACCTGATCTTGATTCCATTCAAAAAAAATGAAAAAAACCAATCCAGCTCTAAACTAACGGATTTTCTTAATAAAATGACCAAACAAGGTCATAAAAACCAAAGTTATTTTTTCCGATGAAAATGAATAAATATAGAAATTACTACTTGGCTTACTTGATTGATCTAGTTCCAGTCCATTAGGATGCCCATCATTATCGTCATCTACAAGTTCTTTCTCCGTTTCACTCTTTAGGGACATGGGTGGCATGGACATGGTCGTCTTCATCAGGCTTTGGTCAGGGTTCTTCCTATTCTTGTTTCTGTTGAGGCAGTTTCCAGAAACCGGTTCTGGTCGTTTCTGAATTTGAGTGCTGCTGCGACGTCTAAGGTTTGGTAAGGAAGGAGGTGTTGTTGGTGTTGATCCAGCAGCACCTTTCCCAGTTGAAGATCGAGTTGCTCGCGTTCTCACTCCAACTTCATCCTTCGCTGGAGAAGAAGATGATGCGGATGCTCCTTCACCACCGGCCATCATCATCATCGCTAGAGCCACTTGCTCTAATTCTGCCTAAAAACCAAACCACCGAAAAGCAAATAAAACTAAATGCGTAATGATGTCGGTCAGAGGAAATGGTTCCTCAAAAAGGAGATAAATAACTGTAAATCTTTACTTTAGAAATGGCATTCATTTTCCAAAATAACAGGGACTAAAACGCCACATGCAAAAGCCAAAATGTAAAATTGGACTGTAATATTGAAAGCTTTTTATAAGCACCTTTCTATGTCTACGGATTTGTATTTAGATGCATATTAATGAATGGCGCTACGTGAGCTTCTGTTGTTAATTTAAGCAAAAAACAAAACTCCCGTTTTATAAGCTCTTCTGTTCCAAAGCAATATTATCTTACCTTATTAGACTTGACGGATGCAGCCATAATATTCAGCCAAAAAATAATTGAATATTTTTTATCCAGCTGATAAGCTTATTAGCATATCAAGACGAACGAGAAATCATTTTGTACTTACTACTTGAAGAGCAGACGAATTTCGAGATAAACGTTACTTAATTTTTCCGGAACGCATGTGCCTGAATTGGATATTTGCATTTGACTGTGGGCTAGACAGTTGGCACTACTGTCGTCTATCCCTTCGAACAATTTTAACGAAGGTGAGGTTATTTAGGCACAAGAACGTTTGCCTGAATCCAACAGAGCGCCACCGTCGGTAACAGAAGTGTATACTCTACGCGAATCCAGAAGAACAGAACATGAACAGTTCGCTAGATTCTCATGGGCTTCTTTACACGTGTCAGCTCTGTCATTGAATTGCAAGTTTGCATAAATTTGCACTGGATGCAAAAAATGCTAATTACTTAAAAACGATTTTTATCTGGTCCCGTTCCAGAGATTTTTCCGTTCTTGGTTCTTAAGATGGAGGATAATTATTCCCGCAGCGAATTTTTCTTCTTCATTTCATACAAAACATTTTTTCTTCATGTTCAATTTTAATTACACACGGCCGAATCGAACATCATCACATCACGAGAATTATCCATGGGTTCCTTCACGAAACTAGTAATTTCAGAGAGAACACAAAACAGTTTATCACTATTCTTATCAGATGAATCATTAGTCCTCACGACGAAGAATACGTAGGGATATATGTAAGCAATGCAATGTCTCAAGATGATGACGAAAGCGCAGAGTTGAAGCCGAAATCCACTTATTTTCTTGAAGTCATTAAGGATTAACCAATAAAAAATATTTTCAAAGGCTGAAGGCAATGCAAGGGGAAAGGGTTATCTATCTTTCCCTTTTTCACTCTCTTTTTTTCGTCCATATAAAAAAGTTTTTGAAATTGATAGATAAATTATACAGTTCCCTTGCACAACCTCACGGAGTAGTTGAGGAGCGAGCGAACAGCGTTTAATTAAAAAATATTGCCTCTCTTCCCTTGCACTCTTGTCGGATGATATATATAAAAGCACTCGTCCAATTTTCTTTACGACGAAAACAAGTCGAGTTCTTCTCCAAAAGACTTTTACTACTCAGGAAGAACCATTAAAACTGCACATTATACGGATTCTTATTCTCCGAAGAAGGTACATAGGTATTAGGTATATTCAAATATAAAAATTGTGTGCATTTGTTTGTGTATTGCAATGGTAGCCCTTGAAAAAAGAGGGTCAATGTATTAAGGTAGTTATCATGTCCACGCAAGAAAAATGCTGCATTTTTATATTGCTCGTAAAAATGTTCTAAAGCTACAACAGTGGAATAGGACCAGGGGTGAAAAAAATAAGAAGGCCGAAGGAGAAGAAGAGTGCAATGCATGGCTCATCATTATCATTATATGCCAATGTTGCAGGAGAGCAAAATGAAACGCCATCCCGAGTAGGTACATATGTACATAATACAATATTCTATGTGGAATGGAAGAGCGAAATCCTTAAATTCTCTCTGGGCATTCTTTTTTCAATAGGGTTGATTCTTTCTTCTAGGTTTTCAGGATGTATGGCACTCTGGAAAAAAGAGAAATCGTTAGAGTGCAATGTGCAATACAGTGGGCCAGGGCCAATGCAGAAAGAAGTACAGTGCAGTATGAATGCATTTTTGGTGCATCATCATCATCACAAAACTGAGCCAGATCAGAGTTCTGTAAAGTTGTAATCGTATAAGCAACTGCGACTCACGAAAAAAATTGAAGGGTGGAGTGGAGTGGATGAGATGAAGGGGATGAAGAGAGGAAGAGCAGGGATATATGTACATAGGTACATTCTTACGATAGTTCTTATAATGCTGAAATAGATGAATATGATTGCGAGCTACTAACTGCTAACTGCCCCCAATAAGCAAAGACGATGTGATGGAGTCTAAAACTAATTCTGTGTGTCTGCGTGAAATTAGCGGAAGGACTACAACTGCACTATATGCATCACTATTATACGCACGCATACTATATGACGCAAAGAAGAATCAATGCAATGGCTCTTTTGTTGTTCCTGCATAGTGCATACATATTGTCTGTCATTGGGTTTTGTGTTAACATGAAAAGTCTTTTTGCAGGCTAAAGATATGACAGACAGACGATGTAAAATTTCACAAGGAAGTAATAAATTTACATTGCAATGAAAATGGTTCTTGAAAAAAGTGGGGATGTTGGTTTTTTAGATGCAGGCAGATGCAACTGGGACTAAACTTGGGAGATGAATGTTGATGATGGACTAAAGTCACGATCATATCATAATGGAATATCGTTGGAGTTGTAGTTGTAGGGGTTCCGCTAGTCTAGTATTCCAGCGTAAGGGTAGGTTATGTGTACTAAATTACTTGCAATGAGAAGTGATGATTGTATTATAAACACAGAGAACAGTAACAAGTAACAACGCATAGAGCTAAATTAAATAGTTTTATACGGAGTGGAACGTTCTATGATTGAGTCCAACGGAAGCTTGGTTTCAAGATTCAAATGGCAATTGTGGAGACCTATTAGTGCATAAAGAAAAGTAGTCATATTCATGGAATCTTTATTGCATCGAAACAACATGTATTCTGATGGCAGACGCAGAATTGAAACCTAAATTCCTATCGAAAGAAAAGGTGCCGTGAGAAAAGATGATATAGATCTCGTTTGCAGCGAAGCGCTTCGAAAACCTTAACCTTAGCTAAACTCAAACATAAGTTTATGTTGTTTCTTAGATCAGCAAAAGAAAGATGCGACATGGCACATCTCACCTTACAGTCCTTATGCTGCTTTACAACAATAACGAGCAAATATGAAACATAGACATTTAAAAAATGCAAGGACTAATTTTAAAACCAACTTCTAGGCATTTTAATTTCTAGGTCCTCTTTGGCTTAAATTGCAGTTTAACTCAAGCTTGAAATGAAATAGTCCTAGAAAATAAAACAAGAAGCAAATGTTTGGATAGCAAGGCACCTTTTAATGTTTCATTGCATTGCTTCTTCAAGACTTCAAAAACAATTTATTACCTTCACCCGTCGCATATAACCTGACTTACCTGCCTCGTTCAATATAGCGCCGGCTCATCATCACACTTACTCAAGTACAAAGCCACCATAATATTAAAATGTCAAGGGAGAACGAAGATAAATATGGCTGTTTTGTCAGTCCGTACCCTTTTTATCTCCTAAAAGGGTTTCATTTCGCTTCTTATTGTTGCAGAGGTAGTTTGGCAGGCAGGAATGAATAATATTGCTTGCTTCGTTTGGAAATATGTACTTGTTTCAACTTTCTATAAAAACGATCATGATCACGATGATGAGAAGGACTAGGCTGTCTTCTTGTTTAAGAAGAAGTAAGAAAAATGCCATGTCAGTAAAGTAAAGCTGCGCTGCTAACGCCATCAATATCAGCAATGTAATGTAATGCAGTTGCAGTGGCTTAAAAAAGAAAGGGTCCGTCCGTCATCATCATCCCTCCAAGAAATAAAATGGAGTCATGAAAACGAACATTGCATTTTTCTTGGCCATAATATGATACAAGACCAAGACCTACTTAAGCAGGCTGCGCTCATACTTTGCTCAAGCTAAAATATCCTTTTTAGTGGATTGGATTGGATGAAGGGTCTTGCTTTTAACATTTTTGCTGGAACAAGAAGGGAGCGAGCATTATTGGTAGAAATAGCTTGAAGCGTTTGTCATGTTCTGTCGTGCATGATTGCGTACAGCTTCTTAAGTATTTTAATAAGGTTTTGAATTCAGGACCACTTTTTTTCTTAAAATCGTACTTCGCATCGTGTTATTATCATCATCTTCCCTTCAAATGTGATGCCTTCTTTTCCCCCTGCCCATTACCAAGCGCAATGCAATAATCTGTGCTCTATACTCTCGAGAGAGGTAAATAATGAATTGTGAAGCAATTTCTTGTCGTGCATTCACAACTAAAACCATCTAAAACTAACTCCTTTGCGGTGGCTGGCTGAAGAAAAAAGGGATTGTATTTTTTTGTCTAGGGAAGCTTATGCATTTTACAAAGCTTCAGTAACAGAATGAAACCTGAGGATGCATAAGCTAAATTTCATCTCTGATCAATGCTTCTCACTTCTCACAAATGCCTGCTTTTGAGATAACAAAAATTGATAAAACTGAGTTTGTGAAATGCATCTGGAGAATTAACTAAATAAATAAACGCAAGTACTTAATTTTTTAAACTTTGCGATGGAAAGTAGAAATGTCCTTTGTTTCAACTAGTTCTAACAATTCATCAATATTTATTCTTCATTTGTATTTTGGTTTGTCATTGCCTCAAGCACATAAACGAATATTGCATACTAATATTAAAATTTTACACATAGTGGGATAGGATGTAGGAAAAGTGCAAATCAAATTTTTTTCTTCGCCACATAATGAATATTGGAATGAAAGATCGTATGCAATTCTTCATTTCGATTTTTAAATTGCCTTGTCCCAAAGTTACTAATTAAAATACTCACGTTCGTCGGTACATGAGACATGAGCATGAGCCCGATAAGGGATCATGTATATTTGTATGTAGGCAAATAACTCATTTCCTTTCCCTCCCTCGAGATTTTGCATTAACAGCTTTCCTTCACGTCGTATCCTGGCAACTATTATCCAAACTTAAGTACAGCCGCGAGAGAGAACAAAACCAAAGTTTTACTTTCACCACTTGGATGAACAACTTTAATTCATTGCATCAATCATCAATCCACTCGATGTCTCATCATCATCTTTGTTGATAGTGGATTTGATAATAAGATATTATGCATTCAGATCAATCCCTTTCCTCAATATGAACAATTAGGTAAAGTTGAGTAACTCCATGCTAATCATGAATGGACCATGGCTAGGGGCAAAGTAAAGCCTCATAAAGAAGACCAACTGAATGTCCAAAGTCGTAATCCGTTCGAGCCGACAACAGTTGATATTTTATCCAGTGATTACGATAGTGAAACGATAAGTTCATTAGCCTATGCATTAAGAAAAATTAGAAAGAGCGTCATAACAAGGACTTGCGATAGCAGTGAAATTGAGTTCATTGAAAAGCGGTTTGAGGACACGGCTAAAGTTATATTTAAGGTTATTGAAGCCTATGCATTAAGAAAAATTAGAAAGAGCGTCATAACAAGGACTTGCGATAGCAGTGAAATTGAGTTCATTGAAAAGCGGTTTGAGGACACGGCTAAAGTTATATTTAAGGTTATCGGCTGCATCATAATTTTTGCGAGATGTTTCTACAATTAAATCGAACTTTCTCTTTAATTAGCTTTCTAAAACAAAGTCCAATATAATAATCAACTGATTTTCATGATCAAATTATTTATTTGATTCTCAGGAACTGGAAATACTTAACCCTTTACTGCTGAGAGAAATCAGTAAATCATCGTTTAGATCAGATATTAAATCAAACACCACGAGACCCAGACGCAAAAATTCAGTAGGAGTGGAACTCAAACACGTTCATTTAAATAAGAAGTCCTTACAAACAAATAAGATTCCGATTCCAAAAATCGAGGAAATCTGGGACCCTGCTCCGCCGAATTCTACAATGCAATACAACCCCAACCAAGATCATAATTCAAAGAACCCGAAAAGGCCTGAGCGTGGAAAAAATATCGTTTCTCCAGAGATTGGGGGCAATGGAACGGGAGGAAACAGGAAATGGATTTGCAGGATAACATGATAAGAATTAGTGGTGAATGTTGAAATCGGTTAAATACTCCCACGGTTGGAAAATGGAAACGATTGTCGATAAACCGATGAGGCATAAGAGTTTTAGGAGGGCTCTTACTTCAGTAACTTGTCCCTGGACTTTAAAGGGGTAGAAGTCCATTTTTATATTCAAGTTTTATTCGGGAACATTTAATATATTTGAAGCTAAACCCTTCTTTGCATTTCTTTATCTAGCCACTAAGTACCTGGCTTTTCTGGTGAAAGGAGCCATTTGGGATTATGATTGTCATTCATTCATAATGATTCAGTTCAGGATTACATGAATGTCCATCTCTCATTGGCACATTTCTACTTTTCTACCGGCCTGATTATGACTTACGAATGACTGTGTCACAAAGTCATAATGGATTAGATGAGTCATATCCATCATCGCCTTTATCACGTACTCGATGTATCATTGGTGAAAGGAAAACTTTGTAAAATATATTATTCAGCTCAAAATAAGCTGTTGCTCTCTCAAATAAAACTTCTTTTTAAAGATACATAATATAGATATATAACTGTTATGTTTCGGATGAAATAATTAATTGATGTCCTGTTTCTGCAGTTTATGATGACAAAGTCATAGGTGCATGTTGAAATGATTTCGTCAGGTCAGTTCTTAAATCAGTAGTCTCCAATTTCAATGAAGAAAAAACACAACGATGGAAAATCAACAGTACCTAAGACAAAATTGTCCTGCATCACCGCCCTCGCTGTGGACCACTGCATTGGAATTGGAACTGGAACTCATAGAGAGTCACAAAGATTTAAACAAGTACCTACTTACATAGATCATTATATAGGGAGGGATGTACATATTATTTTGCATTAGGTACGCAAACTAGATGAATTATTGGGAGTATTTTTGGCGTCGAGAGTGTCAGAAATTTGCGTTATGGTGAGATGTAAATAATAGCGAGATCAAAGGAGGTCAAAATAACAACCTGAAATCTGATTCTGAACCTCTGCCTGAGGTTGAGTCACATTACTTTTGAAAATGATCGTCTTTCGAATTGCTATAAGCAGTTCGAGTACAACAGTGCTATAATGAATCCACCTAAAATGGCAGCAGCAACAATAGGTACATTTTTAATTAGTACATATCTAATCTGGAGTTTGACCCGGAGCAATCTATGATGCACCAAAAGTGCACTAACAGAACTAGACTAGAACTCGACCTACTTTACTTGATTATCACACTTTTTGAGTTGTGCCAGGTTTGCAAACAAAATCCAAGTAAAAAAAACTCAGGTAGTATGTATTTGTACTACATAGTATATGCATAATATGCATGCATCCAGTCATATAAACGAAAAAGTAGATCGTTGTGGTTTAAGCTGGCTTTCTCCACACTCGTTCTGCATCTAAGTTTAATGGAAAATTACTGGAGGTTATTTTTTTATATTGACTAAAAAAGTTGTATGAAATGATACAACCTTAATCTTAATTCAGTGTTTTATAGATTTGGCTCAAACTCTTCTTGTTTCAATTATAGCCCTGTGGAACGTTCACCGTCTTTTACAAAAACAACTTCATGTCATATTAGGCTTTTGCTGTATGTATGTATGCATGATGACACGTTGACTCGCGACCGCTTGATAAATGTGTTTAAGCTTTCTTAATTAAGCAAGATACTCTCCACCCTGACGCCATTTTTATCAGGGCTCTTTCTCAAAATAGAGGAATAAATTTAACACTTGAAAATTCCGAAGCATATAGACGAATATTGAATATACTGGTCATGGATCATAGAAAGACTTCGCGATAAACTGAAACTGAATATTATAAGATCTTTTGGCGACGTAAATTAATTGATTTGAAGAATATTACGCATGCATTGGATGATCATGAGATATCCGAGTGAATATTCGCATTATACTAAGATTTGCTTATTTTTTCCAAAATACATATACCTAGGCATGCACTCTTTTTACTGCCTATATGATCGCTGATTCTCAAAATAATTAACATTTCAAGAGTCCAAGCATATAATTGATGGGAAACATGCGCCATTGCCATTTATATATCTCATAGACTAAGGTCGCTCATTTTTCTTACACGCTTTCGACTTCGAGTTACCAAATATTGTTTTATGTCGCATCTTAATTTAGCTTGAATTACATTCATAAATTATTCAAGCTCGACGTAATAATTATAATAACCCAATGAATTACTTTATTAAAACTATTCTCAAACCAATGCACCAATTATGCAGTAGCCATTCAAAAGCAATTATTGCAGTTCTCTAGACTAGATAGTCTCGTTTCGTTGTTCCTTTCAGTTCCATAAAAATAGAAATAAAGATATCATAATAAACTTGTTGTTTGGTATAATTTTATCCTATCGATTTGACTAAAGACGTCAGCAAAGACTTTATCAAGTCAAAAGTGTACGCAATAATCAAAAGACTTCGTGGTAGGAAGAAGTAAAACGATTCCCGTTCCGCGTGTTAACTAACTTAAACTAAATATTAATGTGAGGCTGCTGCTGGACTTCTGTACTTTGTTAGATGCATGCATCATGCATCCATTTTAACTTCGTGAGATTAATCCGTTCAAAGCTAAACCTGAAGTACATAAAATGGTAGAAATGACCATAACTTGCCATAACATACTCCCAAACAGTTTTTGATTAACATTTGATCACGAAGCGTGAACTATGAAGTAGCCAGTTATGCATATAAATATAAGAGCTTTTGGTACTCATTCCAATACATATATCACAGCCATAGTCGATCATACTTTAATCAAAACTGTCGAAAAACAGAGAGCGCACACCTCCCGTTTTAGCCTTTATAATTCGTTCGTTCTAATCATCACGTAGACAGTAATTAAGGTGACGTTAAACAGAAAATTTTCCGCATGAGTGATTAATAAATCAAATCCGAATTCGATACAGCCTTCCCCCTGTTCATAGTTCATGTTCAATTAAGCCTTATAGATTCAGAATCAGAAGCAGTTTTAATACCTACTTTGCGAATTACGATCAACCATAAAAAATAATTGATAATCGTGTTAAACGATAATTTGTTTTAATATATTTTCGATGAGATGGTTTTGGTTCAGTTCAGATTAATATTCAGTAACACTTGACTCTAGATATTCTGTATCTGTATCTGTGCAAAAAGTGCAATTACCTATCTATTACACTTTATTGAGGCATCATTGAGTTGTTTCCTATGAAGCTGCTTTGCAGCACCCAAACCAAAAATCCACTTTCACCGCAACACTTCTGGACTTTTTTTTAGAGGACAATGAGGACGACCGGAACATTCGCATGTTCACATGTTTGCGTCTTGTGTATCCGCTGCTGTACTTAAAATTCTCATATAAAATGGATTAAAACTACTGAAGAGATCATAATAATTCTTCAATTTTCAACTTCAGTTAAATTGTATAATTATCAATTTTAGCATTAGAGTGAGACGTGTTAATAAAATGAGGTGATATAATAAATTTTAATTACTTGATTAGACTCCATCTTCTTGTGACTATTAAGATAAAGAATATTTATTTTGTTGTTGTTGCAATTGCAATTAAGAAAGTATAAACACTACTTACTACAAGTGTCAAGTTTTTTTGTCGTGAAGACGTCGTTTGTATCTATAAACTGTAAACTTTGAACCAAGCAGCGGTGGAAAGCTGCTGGAACATGCAAATCAGGCCAATAAGTATTTTCGCCCAACGAATCTCTTTCCAATCAACTTGTGTTAAGGTCAGAACTACTTTCAGTCAGTGTGGCGCCTTGTCAGTGCTAGAGACGAAGAATTGTGATTATTACAGTGAAGAGTTTTCTATAGAGAGGACTACCAAACCCAAGACTAGTAATTATTGTGAAGGAGTTGTTTCCTCCAAAAGTTCAAGTTCAGGAAGTGTTCACCATAGAATGCCGGTTGTTGCTGCCGTTGTTGCTCATCGTCGTATTTACCCTGCAGCCAGTACTTTGGCGAGCAGCACCGCTGGATCCACGCGATCCAGCAGCTGCGCTGTCAGATTGAGCGCACTAGGAACCTTGACTCCGCCGTTGGGGGCTACTGGAGTTCGGAAGTCGAGCACTGCGAAGTATGCGAGAGGAAGTGGCTCTTTTTCATTTGCACCGCCTGCAGGAATTAGTTTTGAAGGAGGG
>JAHZNI010000379.1:0-11383 GCA_027744415.1 Seira ritae
TTCTTTGAGCTTGTGAGTTCTTGCATGTAAGTTTTTTTACTCCCTTAATGATGCGCCACAGTAGAAAAGAAGTTTTGCAATAGAGATAAGATATCTATGTATTTATTTGAGTTGAGATCTGGTACAAACAAACATGCCAGATGTGAAACCAAGAAGACGAGGAAACTCTATAGGTTTTGGCTAGGTGAGATTGCATCTCAAATATACTTTATTAAAGAGTGCAGATTCATTGTCAAAGGCGTGGTAAAAAGATATATGCTGCTTTCAACCTGGATAAAACTTTCTACAAACCACACTACCACACACGTTTTACTGCAAAAAGCTTTACGAGCATCGATTTAAAACCCCTCTCATAAACTGCGTCCGTTTCAAGGACTACACACCTACTTATTGTATAATATATGCAAATGAAAAAATGTCGCTGCAGTATATGATCATTACTAAAAAGCACGACCGAAAAATTGTTCAATGAAAAGACAAAGTAGAAGGAAGAAGGAGTTCTAGAAGCTCCATATTTTAGGTTTTAGGAACGAAACACACGGGAAAATCAAAGAATTAAGAAGTGAAATCATGAGACGATGTTGCGGAACAGTAACAGTCAGACATAGCTACGCTCACTATCAGTGAGACTGTAACATAACAATATGAGGGCTCAAACATGAGACGACAGACAGTGCCAAACGCATAAATATATCCAAAACTACTTACTCCCTATATTTTTATTCGATTATAATAATCACGCACTTCTTCAAATTCCACAATACACGTCAGAAAAATTATAGGTATGCATATCATTCCTTCTTTAATCCTGTCAATCCACCAGCACTTGAGCAATGTAAACATCTCATTTCAAATCCCTTTCTCTTCCACATAATTAACTTTGGAAAAAATGGATGGGTGGTTGGCATGAAAGTAGCTGAGCTATTTATAATTTATTGTGCATACACTTGATTACCAACCCGACATGAAAAGATAATGAAATACCTAGCATTGCGAAGCGCTAGCTACATATTACCTATGTTAAAGGCTTTTTCAGATACGTCCAACTAAAAACCTCTAACATGAATCTTTAGGCAAAAGAAATAAATGTATTATTTATTATGCTTCAGCATTGAAAAATTCCCCATAATACACAACCATGATGATTAAGCTATCTATGGCCCATGATGTAATCTGTAAACGAAGTAATCTGTAATGAAGATGACATGAAATGAATGCGATGTAAACATGCCCGATTTTCGGATTTTTAGGTGCGTAGGTAAGTCTTATTTTTAGTTCATAATTGACATTACACAAAAAAATGATCCAATAATAAATATTGTTACTGGACTCCTCGCAAAAGCTTGTATGAATGAAAGCCATATTTCATACCTAATATGATTGAACTTAAGCTAAGTAAGCTTTAGGCTTTGTGACGCAAACAATCCTAAAAAGCTGGAGTGTATCAGAATAACTTTAATGCGGCAAACCTGAAATACCTATGTGTTGCTAAATGCGTAAAACGATTAATAATGTAAAACTCATTCATTGCTTATTTGGGAAAGTTAAAATAAGAACGGGCTACTTAATCTGCTAAAATATGGAGACCAATTACACACAAGCTGGCTAATTAATTTAGGCTAATGCTGCAAATAAAATGAATGTAGGATTTTCTTGGGAAATAGATCAGAAGGAGATACATGATTTGTCTTACTTGTGGTCTAAATGCGGCTTTTCCCGTTTCGTGATTATCGATGTTGTTGTTGCCATTCTGGTTATTGCTGCCATACTTCTGCCGCATCATCAACAGTTCCCTGTTGCTTTTATCCTTATGTGTAAGTTGCACCATTTTTGATAACTTGAATGTTTCGATAGGTATTTTTTTAAATCCAAGAAGACAAACAAAAGAGGAAAGGCACAAAAAAGGCTTCTTTGTTATCCGACAGAATAAAGTTGATTACACATCCCTTTTATGTTGACATGCGCTTAATACATCCCAGGTCCCAGGTACATTTGAACAAATAGTGATAAAGCGACTTCTTGTTAACAGAAGAAATAGAGCAAACTAACTAGGAAATAACCACGAAAAAATAAAAGGAAACATGTTCTTTAAAAGCCTCGAGAAACGCATTTTCCCATAAATTGCAACTGCATTAAAATGGCGATGATCTTTCGTTGATTGAAACGATATTTTAGAAAGAGTTAGAAATTCTTTTAGCAAGTACTAATGTAATGGAAGGTTTTATCATGCGTTACAACACCCACTCAAAGTATGTCAATTTTTTCAAAATTAAGACGATTCCATTTTCTTTGTCAATTCCGCAATTAGAATTTAAGGCAAATCTAAAACACTTTAGATACTTGAATAGAAGTCTTAAAGGTTTTTAAAGTCGTCTATACAAAACGAACTGTTCTCCCCAGTTTTCACCATAAAATAAAAATGTTAAATCTATAAACAATAGATAATCTTTAAAAAAACCGGTACACCACACCACACTTGCACCTTTTTTTATTTCAGTCAATAACGAGCAATTTGAGGAAAGAATCTTCACGTCTGTACGTTTGGCAGAAAGAGAAATAATACTGATTAGGAGACAAAAAGCGGTTGGCAGTTCGGCCCGGTTAAAAATTTAAATTGCAGAAAATGGGATCTTGTGCCAACATACTATGTATTATACGCGTTTCATTTATCATTATTCAAACTTCGTTTCCCGTACGAATTTCAGCCAGGATAATTTAAAGCTCCAATGTGATGAGTAGATAACAAAGTTATATTTTACGAATACAAGTGAATATCTCACGTCTTTTCCCGTTAACTTTACTCCTCTAGCCAATTCTCTAGACTAAACCAAAAGAGTTTATAATGAACTTATTATCATCGATCACAGGGACACAATTGAAGTCTCACGCAACAGTCTAGTCTAATATATATTATTGGGCTGAGAGAGTGCAATGTACAAACGAGTTCCAATTTATCTAATTTAATAAGATTGATGATGATGCAAGTGTTTTAATGTTTAACCATGCCGCGAAACTTCCTCCCTAATTCCATTTAGCACAGATATACCATTTCACAACTTTTTCCAGCTCGTTTTCGCTTCGACACAATAAATCATTAAACAATTACTCAGCCGTGAACTGTTACGTCCTCCTGGTATTCACATCTCTGGAGAACTGAATATCATTGTATGGTTCACATCTTCCTTCGCTTTCTCAGAGAACTTCATGCACCTTGCACTGCACAGGAGACCGCATGCACATCATTATCAATATGACGTATAAGTCGGTCGGATAGTTTCGGTTTGGAAAACACATGATGCTGGAAATACTACAATGAATCATCACCACCAGTAAAAGCGAAGACGAATCTAGCTCTTCATAAGTTGTCCTTGCTCGCCTTTCTCCCTTCTGGTAATCATGTTGCAATAAAGTGTTCTTTAAATAAATACGCTCTCATAGGCGTATCCTTCGTAAAGTCGTTATCTTGTCCAAACAATGATGTCAATACCATAAGTAAACTCGGACTGGGTGCATGAAAAAGGCAAAATGGTTACTTAATTAAGTAAAAATGGGCTCCAGCTTTTTTAAACAACTAATCGATGTACTCTTGGAAAATGACATTATCAAAACACCCAAATCCGTCAAAGACAAAACGCCTCAACCGCCAGCCTCAACAAATGAGATTGAAGCATGTAATCCTACGGAGCGGATAAGTAGGATTGTCTCGAACTCGAAGTTTCAATTCACATGGCACGACACACAGGAGTCACCTAAATTATTACTCGAACTCGAAACAAACAAGTGTCAACTACCCACGTGTCAGAGGTGCAGCTCGAGCTCAGAGATGGAAATGGAAGCTGCTGTGCAGGATTTATTAACAGAATTTGTTCATTGATCCCACTGATGAAATAGGAAAGAACAAGAGTATGATGCTGCTTTTAGGTCGTTAGTTGTTCAAGATAGTGGGTGAACAACGATTTATTCATTTGTTTTCTTGCATAACGGCAATCTTTTTATCACAGGGGCATCTTCATGAACTACATACTCAAAAGTTAAAAACCTGCACACATTTCCGTCCCCACCACAAAATTATTTATTTCAATTGTCACTGCAAAAATGGCAACAAAGACTTAATGTAAATTATAATTAAAGAAATTTTTGTAAGTAGATAATTCCTTCAAATTACCTACACTGTTCAGGGAACTGCTAACAAGGGAAAACTTTCAGTGTCGATGATGGTGAGCTACTCTTTGATTTGAAAATATTACATGTCCTAGCACATCTGAGGAGATAAATTGGTATCCTCACTAGGGATGACCAACAACTAATGAAGAGAAGCAGCACTTCTTTAACTTCACGAACTCATACAGGAAACTCATCATCACTCACTAAGAAAGAGCTGTTGTTCGTTTTTGTCCTCATCACGCACTCTCATGCATATAGAGCCATCAATTTTACACAACTTCAACCTAGTTCAGCACTTAGCAAATTCTCTACATGGGGAGATGAAGGTCTTCACTTCATAAAATTTTTGCTATATTGAATAGATTATGATTAGAAAAAAATCTCTCTGAAAATGTACTCCTCCACGCTCTTTTTTGGTTGTGGGCCGGGCATCAAATCTCCAAAAAGAACTATCACAATTAACTTTGCAATATAAGAACCTCCACCAACATCAAATCGAACGTAAAAGTTTGCACATGTCTCCCCAATAAAAAGTTACAGGTTGAGTAGAGGTATGCAGGATCATCTATTTTATGCATTATTTATGAATAAATATTTATTGCATGTTGATTGTCTTGATTTCTCTCGGACAGTGTGGGTACTAAATGAAGAAAACTGAAAGTTGCTAGTTGTCTGTCTCTCTTTTTTGCCGTGCATCTGCACTGCATACGATGAGAACATGAATACCACGTAATATTAAACAAGTAATATTTATTTAAATGATTCATCAAAATATGGAATATCTATGTAGGTAGGCACAAGCCTTTTTATTACTTGACAGAGAAATGGCTATTGCTAGATCAATTGGGGATGCAGCAGTCATATCGTCAAACGAGCGATATCTTTTTGATTACAGAAAGTCTAGTGAAGGTGCTATGAGAATTAAAAAAATCAGACACCAACAAACTAAACCAGAAAAAATGAACTGGCATCACATCACCAGCCACCACCACCATCACGACAACTCTCAAGATCAAACAACGTGAGAAGACTGACTGAAAATGAATAAAAATATACACCTACGTTCGATCGCTCTACTGTTTTCTTGTTCGTCGTCCGCTTAGTAGTCGTTCATCTCGTACTTTTGATCTCTCTCGATTCACAAAACACAGAAAATGGAATCCTTTCTTGAGCAGGTATATTAGGTATATGAGCGTACTTGCAGGTAGAGGGGCACCATAAAATAAAATGTAAGAATGGCAGCAGCGTTGCATGCAGCTTTTTGTCTGCAAGCGAAACAAGTCGGGATTTGATTCGTGAATGTACCATTGCGAGTAAAGGCTCACCTTCCCCTTCGTCTCAGGCAAGGCAATAACCACAGAACAAACAGGCAACAATGGGTAAAAAATGTAAACCACTAAACAATGGCGATGTTACAAGTCTAAAACAATATGCGCGATATTGTTTTACTTTCCCATTCCTGTACAATAGGGAAACTACATCTTTTACCTGATATGTAACAAAAGCGTTCCCATAAACAAAGTCATTTAGGAATACCGATGCTGCCAAGAAGAAGGCACAGCCAACATGATTAATGAACTAAACCATGCCTACTTTTATTAGTCCATACGTTTATTCAATGTTACATACCTATGTACATCCACTTTAGTAAAATGCATGCAATTTTGCATCAATTTTCTAGCAAGATATTCATGATCCAGCCTGGAAAACATTTCTTTTCGAAAACTAAGAAAATCTTAAAAGTTTCTTCTTGAGATTCTTATGCACTCTTAAATTTCCAGGCCCCTTTTCAAGAAAATTGAAATAATGACGATCATTATATCTCAGACTACATACATTTTAAAGCTTGTCTAAAATCTTTGCATAGGTGCACTTGCACAGATAGGGATCAGGAGACGAAATTATTAAACCAAACTCGAGGCAGAAGTCGCGAGATCTAGTCACATGAATGTATAAGTTTTTCCCAGCATCATATAAGGAAAAGCTATTTTGTAAGGGTTCTATAGAGAAGAGACTTTTTGTAATAAGGAATTAAGGAATCCTTTTAAATCTTGAAATTGAAACTGACGTGGACGTGAGGCAGATGGACAGGATATCCGCACGCATCCAGTATCCAGGTAAATGCATACATATGTAGGTAGATGGATTTGAAACGCAATGATACAGTCAACCCTTCTCCATTATCCATTAAATCGTAAAGCTTTCTAAAGATGCTCTTTAATCCTCATTCCCTAATTTCGAATTCACCTTTATGTATATACCAAAAGAAATGAAGAAGTCAAAATCTCCCGATTTCATCAGGAAATACACAGCATATCATATGACCTTGGCTTCATTGGCAAGAAAACTTTCGCGTTGAGAGTTGAAGGCGCAAAGTATATAAATACCTCTTTACATCTTATAGTACATAAAAGAACTCAATCTTGAGTCACGATAGGATCATTTATTAAACCTGATAAAACAAGGAAGAACCGGCAAACTAAATCTCTACGGTTCAGTGCTAGAAACGAAATTGTTAACATTTTCATTTGAAATGAATGTTTAGAAGTACTCCTATGTATTAATACTAAGAAACGTGCACGTTTTCATATATTTCGATCATATCACATTTCAGCAGTTTAGATGACATATTATCATGGGTTAATTTTTTGCACGGGAACCATTCTTTCTAATCTGTTTTTGAGTAAAAAAAAGTCATATATGTTTTTAGCAAAGTGTTGCAGCAGTTGCTACATTGTTAGTGCAACACAACTCAAAGATACTAATCTTCCGAACACGTTTTCCTCTGTAAATACTTGCTTGTTCTACAAAATGAGAATCACACGAAAGCTATTAAGCAAAAAGCGTTTATCTTCATAACCCAACGATAGTAATGAGTCGTTTAACAAGAAACCCTTTCCTTTAACTTAAGCAATTGCCTTGTGCCGGTTCGATCGAACTAAACAGGCAGGCCGGCGCTATAAACTAAAGTGTTCAAGATTTTCCAACGCTACATACGAAACTTCCTTACTCGAAATAGCTTTACTTTCTAGCACTACAACTAAGTATTGTGCTTACTTTTGAAAAGGTGAATCTTTGAAAGGTGAGCGTTTAAGGAAGCGCGATGCACAATGAAACTTTTCTCCTTTATGAAGAAGTAGAATAGATTCTTGCATTGCTGAAAGTTTCTTGCCATTTTATATCAGTAAAATCTACATGCAAAAAAGTTGTTGAAAAAATGAAGTTCGCAAGACCCAGAGATTTTTTAATAGGGGAAAGGAAAATCGTACCCTTATTTCAACTACATCATCTCATATCAGCATGTCATCTACAACATGATGCAAACCTAAATGAAAAATTAAATGAGACAACTTCATTGAAATGCATACCCAGCCGAGCAATTGATTGGCACTTGCAACTGGCTGCATCATTATCGTTTGTTTACAAAACACGAGTGCTACATAATTACAAAAGCGTTGATCATTGATCCCAAATGCATTACAAATTACACACTTAGAGAATCACAAGTTTTGAGCATTCACAACTGTCGTATCGATTTCTCAGAGTCAATAAACATCGTTTGGGATAGAAAGACAAGTGCATTTGTTTGAGAAGTTGCAGTAATCGTAATTGTTTCTCACGTGCATTTTTATTTGCATAGCGCACGTGCTTTTTACCCATAGAAAAAATATCACATAAGCTTAATGGCTATCATTATACGCCTCTCTATATCGACCGGTGAAAATATAAATAAATGTCTGTCAATGCCAGCGACAATTTTATAGTCTGAGGCAATTTGATGCTTACCATAAATACATTAATGCTGAGTGAGCAACATTGCATCTCAATAAAAAAGAAAGGCGATTTTTCGAAAAAGTTGGACAATAATTATAATTTTTAGCTTCAAAAGATCATTACTTTTTCTTAATCAACTTCCCCCATCATGAATCAAAAATATGTAATAATTTAGTTTGCAGTCCATCGCATTAGTACCTAATAATATTTTTTGATTCTTTAATCCTGTGAAAAGTAATAAATACAAATATAAGACCAACTTGAGCTCGAGCTTTCTGTGAGAAAAAAGATAAATTAGAGCTACCACTCCTCTCACGGTAAATTATGAAGACAATTTCCTAATGCCTACGGAATAAACTCCCCATCTTTGAAATGCTTTTGAGGAAAAGAGACCGTCTTACCATTAAAAATACTGCTATTGTAGAGAATAACGAAGCAATTTCATATGCTTACTTTACTTCTGAAATCAAAAACGAAAGTGAAAGGACTTGTTCGCTGATAAGATATACGTTACTTTTTAAATCAAGCGGGGATACAGATTTTTTACTAAATTGCATATGAGTCCATCGCCAAATTCACAATCCGAATGAATATAAATATTATAACGAAATAAGATGTTCGATTAAATCAAATCGAATAAGATATTTCCGCTCGCTTGCAGCTGCATAACTACATTACTACAACCACGGTACAGCCTCTAAATCATGTATGAACAACACATTTAGTTTAGAAGAATGATAATGATCATCACCACCATCAGAAGGCCTGATATGATTTTAACAACAGATATTCAAAATTTGAAAAACGAAAGCTAATACGTAGGCATAGTTGTTTGTCCTTATCAGTACTAATTGTTTGTATCGTGGTTATCTTTTTACAATGTTGCGTTATCGTTGTAAAACTATAATAACTTGGACAATTAGTACCATCCGAACTCCGCATTCAGCCACACCCGTGAAAATGTTACAGGCAAGAAACTACGAGCGGAATAGCCGCAATTATATGTATGTAAGTAACATTGAAAAAAATTATCTTTTCACTTGGTTTTACCATGACTTTACTTGAAAATACTCGACATGCCCAGATTATATCAAACAATTCGGAATGAGGTAATATGGCAAATTACTAACAATCAGCACGATTCATTTCGGTTCATTAGAATTCATTTTTACGTGCTTTTAGTGCAACCGTCAGTTTTAATTTATATTTCGCCTTTCCATTTACGTTCAGCCATAATAGTAAATCTTGAGTGCTCACTTGACTTCAGTTATAATTATACGCATCTCAAAAGATCATACGCTACCTATATTTTTGTACCTGACCTGAACATGAAAGAGATAAAATTAAATGAAGGATTGTCCATCGGTAGTGGGTCTGTTACGAGTGAAAGATAAATAAAAATTGTGAAATTTAATAATCCCGTACATGTAAAGCCATACACGCTGGCTACATATATCCTGATGTATTTGCTTATCGTGACAGTGGAGCTTACGGGGCCGACCAAGATTCATAATCCTTCGCATGTTTTTTCTTTTTTTATTCACTGTTCGGTACTCTACAATCCACATCAAAGCGTTCCCCCTCTGGCTATGCTCACGAAATTGGACATCTATTTAGTGCCTATCCAAAATTAGCACTTTCATGAACGAATATAAATATCTTACCCCACGAGCTGGTGTTTTTACAGTGTCATGTCAAATTTATATGGCCCTGAGAAATGATTTACTGTAGGTCCACAAAGGGAAACATTCTCTAATCAAAATGCAATAATGAGGAACAACGAACAACTTTTTGAAAGATGGTTGTAAGCGAAGTAACGTTCCTTTCTGACGAAAGAGATACTAGATGTATGGAAATATATGCGAGAACGAGAAGTCGTGGGTAAACAGACTTTAAAATATTCGTGAAAAAATGAGAGCAGCCGATGAGTTATGCCACGAGGGTGCTAAAATAAACAACCCAACAGCCACATCTATGAAAGTTTATTGCATATCCTTGATGAAAGTTTTGTTTGTGCTTGATCAAAATTACCTATAATTATTATTCACCTGATTTGTTCAAACATGGAACGCCGTGATTCACCGTAAATGCGAATTGTTACACTAAAGAACAGAGGACTTCATTTGTTTTAGGCGAAGAGAAAATGTGTGCCTGTAGTAGATATGATAGGAGGGAAATGGAGTAGCCGTGGCCATTTCAGAATAACAGCTACTGTTACCCGTATTTGGGTGATTAAAAATTATTACTGTATCTACAATATGGTCAATTAATGCATTAATGTGTGTGATCTGGAAACCCAAACGAGTTACCGAAAAAGTTTATTTGATTTAGCTGGATTTAGCCAAGTATGTACCTATGCATGCATAATTTATACTTATGTAGGTATTCGACATGAAACATACATACCAAAACAAGTTAACGTTTAGCCGATTTAAGCTGTTGGCCCATAACATAGTTAACTAGGTGTTATCTTCCATTGGACATGAAACATACATACCAAAACAAGTTAACGTTTAGCCGATTTAAGCTGTTGGCCCATAACATAGTTAACTAGGTGTTATCTTCCTTCACACTTTCAGTCGATGTTTCGTTTTTTTCAAGTTTTAAAAGGTAAAATCTGAGACAATTTATTTTTGCATGTCTGCATACCGCCAAAGAGGAACATCAAGTAAGCTTCTGAACTTATAAACACAAAATAAGGAATCACAGGTTGACCATAACACTAGCACTGACAATTCAAACAATTAGCTTTACCATCTTCTTGAAAATTACATACTACGTTGAAGCTCCAGTTGAGTTTGTGGGGGTCTGTCGATTCTTACTCACAACAGACGACCGCAAGTGTTTTGTTTTATGTTTAACCAAAAAAGCAATACAGCGAAAACGTTAATAAAAAATGATGTTTTAGCAAGACAAAAACGATAAATAAAGCACACTCCACATTGTGTTTAACAATTGAAAATCGTTGGTTATGGATGATACTCGAAGAAGCAATAGATGCTTATGACTAAAAAAGCTGTCAATTACATTTGCCTGTTACATATGTAGCTGAAACTCTTGAATTGGCAGCGTCGGCTTCACAAACTTAATGGATTACGCAAAAGATTAATAATGAAAAAAAACATTTTTGCACGACTCCATTTTAGCAAACACTTCTTTGAGTTTGGATGATTGAAATGAACTAGGAAATATTGAATAAAAATCGTGCAATCCTGCCGAAGTAGGTTTGAACAATGAAAAACCCCTAATGAAAAGTGAATAGTTCAAGTCAGATGATGTGGTTTCTGCCTCAAGTATCCTCGCGCGTGCACATTCGGTCATTGAAAATTAATATTTTTGTTCATTGGAATTTGTAAATTACAGTCGGACATGTTTTAAAGAGAGGTTTCGAACAATCTAGTCACAAATGAAAGTAAGGTACCGTTTCAAGCTAACAATGCTATTC
>JAHZNI010000381.1:0-13584 GCA_027744415.1 Seira ritae
GTTAATTATTGCGTTATATCATTTCGCATGAGCGCCTATTTTATCATCCAGAACGAAAAAAACAATAAGGATAACAATAACACTTCATAGCAGTACAAATGTACAAAGCAAAAGCGAGTACTCGAAAAATGCGAGTCTTTTATTTGGGACAGAGTGATATAATCCGCACATTTCAGAGCATTTTTATATGGCGATAGACAATGAATAGGAAAGTATGCTTTAACAAAGACTGCTAATTAAAAATGCAATATGAATTACAAATTACTCAATGAGTAATATTCTAATTGCTATTGAGTTATTAACTAATTGTTTCAACTTGTATTAGATTCAAGTTCAGAACCTCATGAAAGCAAAGGGAGGATGCATAAGTTCCGCTGAGTCGAAAAACTTGTTGAAACTCAAAAATCTCACCTAACCCTACAACTTACTCTGTCATTGCTCCCATCTTACATCCGCATCATCACAGTCACAATGGCTAAAAGCACACTAGTCAAAAAAGCAGAAATGCAATTCAGGGTATCATCTCATCTCAATGCCACAAAATCTAAATATCCGATTCAGTTGAGTAAGAAGAAGAGGACGAATGCCCCTAGTCCCCAGTCAGAGTCAGACTTTCCCTATCGTCAGAGGATTTACCAATTCTCCGGAGCTGATTCCTCGTCCTGCACGGACTTGTGAGGTACATATAAGTGGGAGTGGGAGCCTGCGCCGTCCTTTAGAAAATACCTCTCGTGTCGTAGGACATGATATGCATGGCTTATCTGGAGTTCTATCGCCTGAATATTTTCTCATTTTATCAAGTTGTGAGAAGTATGGTTAGCATATCATTGAAAGAAGGAGACAGTTTTTAAAGCCCTAAATTATTAAATGAAAATAATAATAGTTGACTGAAAAACTAAATAAATTAAGTTTGTTATTGAATGGGATATGCAAGCACCTTTCCTTATTGAGCCATACTAGAACATAGAGTTATGCGACCGCACGCGTGTGAACTCTAAAAGCCTTGAATGCATGTTTAGGGAACAAAGAAAGAAGGAAAGTATGCACCTACTATTGACTTCAATAATTTATGCTTGAAAGACAAAAAGACATGCCGAATTTTTATTTGAAGAGATATGCACAAGAAGAATAATTTAAAGAGAATGGAAAAGGGAAAAGATTAATCCGAAATTATCCGAATCCTTAAAAGCAGGCCGAGTCGTTATCTAACCAAGTTATGGAAATCATCATGACTCTATTTTCGTTGCAAAAGGCTTGTCAGAAACAACATTTGCTGAGGTTGAGCCACGCTCTGTGTCATCATGGGCAGCATTTTTGACTGCACGAACTGGATCTGTTGTGGCTGTAGCTGTTGTAGTTGTGGAGCCGCCTGCACTATTTCAAAAACTTGGGGCCTACTAGCAACCTGTTGTTCGTTTAAGGCGTTAACCTCGAGAATATCTGCCTGGTCCTGTAGTCCACCAAGATTCAGAAGTCCACTATTGCCGCCCAATAGACCACCCAGTGGGCTACTGCTAGCAACCCCATTGCCTCCATTCAATGCTTCCAGATCCAACAAACTACCTGTACTGCTCAAGAGGCTGCCGCTAGAAGAGCCACCATTTAATGTACTCAAATCTAGCAAACTGCTTGCATCTAATAGACCACTGTCCCCGATCCCGAGTAAACCGACGTTTTTCAAAAGGTCAGCATCCAGTTGATTATCTCCCTCAGTGCCAAGTACTTGTGTTTGGAGAGCACTTACTCCCAATTGATTGCTTTTGGTATTGTCGATTCCGGTGAGGTCGGCAAGACCCAGGACGTTCATGGTGCCTGTTGTTTGGGTATTTGAGCAAGCGGGCACCCGAATGCATGATGCCGTATCTTTACTTCGATCGCCCGTACAAACACATGCATCTCTGCTTCTACGTGATGTGCATGGTGGCGGTGTGCAACCCTGAGGGCTAAAATTTGAATTACAGGTGCAGCCTTTACCTGTCATAGGATTATCCCCCCTTTGACATGGTTGTGAACTGTCTCCTGGACACGGGCAGTAACTTCCACCTCCATAGCTATAGTTGGAAGAGTATGAGGGTCCGTAAGAAGGTGGTGTATACGGAGATGGAGTTGGCGTAGGCGTGTACGTTGGAGGTGTTGTATATGGAGTTGGCGTTGGACTGGGCGTGTATGTTGGAGATGGTGTATATGGAGTTGGAGTTGGACTGGGCGTAGGCGTGTATGTTGGAGATGGTGTATATGGAGTCGGTGTGGGACTGGGTGTGGGTGTATAAGTGGGAGGTGGAGTGTACGGTGCTGGTGATAAATAATATGCTGTACCGTCAGGATCTGCACTTCTTCGTTTCCTCTGAATATATAAAGTTTCCTCAGATTCAAACAAATCTCTAAAATAATTATACAAAACTTTAGATAACAATTTCTTACCACATCATAGCTGATTCGCCTTCTTGACACACCTCTTTGTGGGGTCTCCCCATACCCATAGGCGGCAATCAATAAAAGAGACTCTGATGCCACTGTAATAAGGAGGCCAACGTGAACAAGATTTCTCACTCCCATCGTCCCCGGACTACTTTGAAATTACGAAAGAATTTCTTTTGATCTCTGGAACCTATTTTTTGTTTATAATTTTGCTTAACTGAAGACTTTTGAATGTGAAATCGTGAGATTGAATGATGTTTTCGATGAGATGTGCCGGGTGTTTTATACTAGGACTTTCGACCTTTTTTGAAGGCATAAATCTGGAAATGATATCCATAAAGGAAGCCGCTAGAACTAGAAGCAGTTAAATTTATTCCAAGTATGGGATTTTCCGCTCCAATTTTAGAAATAGTTTTAATTGAATTAATCATTAATGAAACTGAAATTTTGAAATCGGCAACCTCTGCATCATTTCATATTATAATTTTTAATAGTCTTCAATTTCTTTCTGGCTAGACGCCACGTGTAGTTCCGGAGCCCTTAAAAATGACATCAGTTGCAAAAACTTTTCGCATCGACAGTTATATAATGAACGTTATGTCTTTGTCTGATGAATTTATCATTCATTCAGGCGCAGGCAGAGCAGAGCTGAACAGGCAGAAGAGAAAACCAATGACGATAGCAGGTCATAGCAGCACAAGCGAGACATATTATGCGTCCAAATTGGGGCAAAACGAAACTCAAATTCACTGTTGATGAGACTTAATTATTGTAATATTTAAGAGTAAATATTTTGATGGCGATGCATAATTTTTAGATAAGTAAGTTCTTACAAGACTAATAATAATAATATTTTTAAAACTTCAACAGGAAGAAGAAAACTAACTTAGTAATACCTAGGTACGGTACTAGTAATAGAAAGAAAGATCATAATCATGTAGACAGAGATGACAACAGTCTGCATGAAATGGATAGGATTGCTTACAAAGCTGGCTGGCTGGCATCATCATCGCCATCGCGTTCACCCAGCACGTGTGCTTTCTACAATAAAAAAGAGAATCCGGACAGATGATGCAAAAAGTAAAAGTACATACAAATTGAAATGAAATGAACGAATTAAAAGTGTGTGGGCTATTAAAGTGGACTTAATGATGATTTATTCATGCAAATCCTATCAAGAGCCCTTATCCCGTTATTTTGTTTTTAATATAAAACTTAATATTTTTGTTCAGAAAAGTTTAGATTTTGATTTTGCTCGTAATTTATGATAATTATTTCTAAAAGAAATTAGCTAATACTAATACAACAAAATATTTATCAACTTCAAGACCATGTTTAAGCCTAGACCTTGTGGTTGCAAAGGGATTCGTACCTGTTTGATTTGTGAGGTGGATCAGGGCATTGAAAGACTTCAGATTGAACCTGACGATTTTGCCTTGGAAGTGAGTAAATAGCAAAGGAATTTGACATTACATTTGATTTAAATTCCAAACATAGTGAGTTCTCTTGATATGTACTATACATATTGTAAATGATGTTAAATTTCATTGCGTCCATTTGTTTAGAAATCTCTCGAATTTTGCCACCTTTGTTCAGATAAAGCATGGCCTGGAAAGGACGTTTGGAAGCAACATTCATCAGAGCACCTGTCAGACGGAGGTTATCCTTTTCTAGGAGTGTACCTCCAGCCAGATTTCCTAAGCGAAGAGGAAGAAAAAGAACTGGTTGATGCTTGTGATCTGATGGAGTGGGATCGATCTCAGAGTGGACGTCGTAAACAGGTATTCGACCAGTGGCAAATGAATATAATATTTATTTCTAGTTTATATTTCAATTTCATTTCAATTTCGTTTTAATATTCTCAAAGAATTTTGGACCTAAGACGAATTTTAAGCACAAGAAGATCGCTGGAAAGTCCTTCGTAGGTTTCCCCGCTTTCAGTAAAAAATTCCAAGATAAACTGAACAGAGACCCGGTTCTTCAGGGCTTTATTACGATTGAACAGTGCGCGATCGAATACAGACCAGAGACAGGAGCCTCGATAGATCCTCACATTGATGATTGCTGGGTTTGGGGGGAGCGAGTGGTGTCCCTGTCCTTGCTCTCCCCTTCCACTCTAACAATGACTAAGTACATTGGGCCAAAGCAAAAATACAATTTGGAATATCACCTCAATGCCACAAATTCTAAATCCGATTCTGTTGAGAAAGAGAAGGATGAATGTTCCCAGTCCGAATCAGACTTTCCAATCGTCAGGATACCAATGCCTCAGCGGTCCCTCCTTGTCTTGTACGGACCTGCAAGGTATGAGTGGGAGCATGCCGTCCTCAGAAAAGATATCACCGCTCGAAGGATATGCATGGCTTATCGGGAATTCACGCCTGAGTATTTGCCCGGAGGATCGAATTATGAGAAGTATGGCAAGGATATCATTGAAAAATCCAGAAATTATTTTGATTTACCTTGTAACTTCACGAATGATATTATAAAAGTTGACTGACAAAAATAAAATGAAAAAATCCAAGTTGAGTTGAGTTTGATAATTGAATAGGAAAAGTTTATTCTTACTTTCAAAACCTAGCATCTGGTGATGCAACGCTCATTTATTTTATAAGCACTACTCTACTCTACAATCGACAATCACACGAGACAATACGACGATCTCCCAAAAAACTAAAACGATATCTGTTCATTTACGGAATCAACAATGACAATAATTAAACATATCATCCCTTTCTACATTGTAATTTGTTTTGTTGCATAATAATAATTAATTAGTTAATCAGTTATTTTTAAAAGTTCCTACTTCATTTTACATCATGGAACTAGAACGTAGAACAAAACATTAGATTTTCAAAGTGATCATCATTCTTAAATTAAAATAACGTAATTTACTTTGTAACGAAATCATTCACTATAAAAACGATAGAAAATTAAGTTAGTGTTACAAGTTGCTGGAGACAAATAATGAGATGCAAGAAAAATTTATTGATCTCTTGATTCATAATAAAGGAGGAAACAATTCATATTTTTTGACAAGGAAGAGAAAAAGAAATTTGCCACGACTTGAGTGCGTGCGTGATTTTTAAAGGTGTCCCAGTTGATTAAAGCCTGATTCTGATCATTCATTTAGCATATTAATATGGTCTAAACCAAAGGATCATCATCATCACATCACAAAACTTGATTTAAGCGGAGGCGTACTGTACAGAGTTGACAATGTAAATTTCGACTTTGAGATAGAAAGGGTCAGTCCCAAGTGGAAGGCTCCTCGAAGTGCAAAGCTGAAGCTGAACCTTGAGCTTTATTACTCTGGCTCTCACTATTTCCCGTAGCTTGCTGCTGTCCTCGCTTCCCTTTGCCACCACCAGGATTGCCTTTGTCAGTCTTTGGTCGTTTCTTTTTCTGATGATGAACACCTTCGGAGGAGGAGAGAGGTGGGGAGCCCGAGCCCTCGCTACTGCTGCTAGACGTTGACGAAGAAGAGTGCTGACGTTGTCCCTTGATTATAACGTGCGACATTTTCTTACTCGCATTATTCACGCCGCAAGACCGCCCTCCCTTCTGCTGCACATTCGATGGCGTAGCTTCGGTCAAGGACTTTGTTCGGTTACGTTCTGGAATGTCACGTTGATGGTGTGGTCGTTTCATCGCCTTCTGATATTGGGCGAATGGGAGCACACGGTACCCCGGCTTTTCATATTCGATATTTTTCATGACAAGAGAAGCCTGATCCTTGTCTTGAAGACAAACAAATAAATTATTGTCATCTTGCCACCAGACCTGAACCTGTCCGAATTGGCTGAATATGTTGAGAATAGACTTGGTTGTGGCTTCCTTGGGACACTGAACATGGAACACATGGTCTCGGGTTGGAGTCACTGTAAATTGAAAAATGAATTACAAATTATAATTAATCATTAATACTCGTCCTTACAATGCATAAGTAATTATATTATATCAAATCAAATATAGGTAGTCGAATTGAAATGTGATTGTAGAGCTTACGATCAGTTCCAGAAATGTTCAGGTACGCAATATCTAGCATCCTCATCAGATATAATCTGAAACAAACATAAAATAGCAAAGTTGCAGGTAGGACTTGAATAATTATATTCGCCGACACTAATACATGGTGGTCACCAAATTATATTTTTTATGTTTGCATTCGGTCGTAGAAAAGGCTAAAGTGAAATGCCTCCACCACTGAATAGAATACAATTTACTTTTCCTGGCTTTGACGACGCATGACACCTGGGATGATGCATCATCCGCATCATGCGAGAAATACCACCAGGATACCATTCAAATGCAGTATACAGTAGAATTTCTAATAAACTTACTTGTTTAAGAAAGGCATCACAAGTGGCGAGTTCGGCATCACCCTCGGCTTCTTTGGCGTCTGCAGTTGGCCCAGATATTGGCACAATCCAATGAAACAGACTCCGGTGACGAAAGCATCATAACCAGCTTCGTGGCTTTTCCCATCGGTTAAGTCATAGCTCAAGCTGTTATTTTTCGTGTCTTTATTAATCTGTGGGAGACCAAAGGGTTCTCCCTGAACACGTTCCAGAACATCGGCAAGAACCGTGCTAGTGAAATGCTCCTTGAATGGATGAGTGCAGCACATGAGCTTCGTATCCACAAGATTCGGGAAAGCGGACTGGACAAGCGTCTTGAAGCTAGCCAAGTCTTCTGGTAACTCAGAAACGAATCGGTGAACACTGTGAGCCACGTCCAAAACCATATTATGCCCCACGACGATCTTCCCCGTTTCGCTGATTCTTTTGATAACTTTGGAAAATCCAACACCTTTGTCAATATTCTCTAAAGCTTCGCGTTTCTTCTCATCATCCCTCGCCTGTTTCTCTTTATCAGTCATTTTCACTACGCGTAAGGCACGAAGGTACGCGGGGCGACTAGACTTGTTCTGCTGGGGAGTCTGGGGTCTCGCATTGTTTCCGCCTACTTTCGTAGCATTAGTTGCAGGACTTTTTATGTTATTATTTGCGCTGCTAGCACCTGTATTAGGACTGCATGATTCGTTATCACTTTCTGAGATTGATGACGAGTCCATCATTTCCGTATCAGTCTCCTTTTCACGGGGGACGCATGTCTCGAAGTACAAGTCTTTGTGTTTGGGCTTGATGTTGTTGAAGACGAGCTTCCTCTGGAAGGGATTTAGGTCTTCTAAATAGAGTTCCTTCAAATCGCCAGAGATTAACGCACGAACTTGTTTTCTACAAAAAAAATATATTTATAAACAATTACAAAAACCGCTTACTCAGATACAAAACTTATAATTAGCTGATGACGCATGACACTTACTGCGTATCTTCCAAAAACTTCTTTTGGTTTTCAGGTACGGGAAGAGGGGTGGAATTTTCCTCCGACAAGTACAGTTGCTTCTTATCATAATTCTCCTTCATCTTCTGCTCCACAGCGAGTGACAAGTAAGGAATTCCTTTGTAAATCAACTTATTAAAATCGAATCCCCACGAAGCCAGGAACTCCAACGAGGAAGCTTCACACAAAAACCTGACGTTTGGGGCGGCCGAGCTGAATTGCTTTGGGAAAAGGTAGAAGTTGTACGCACGATGTGTGAACTCATCATTTTCAGCATCGTAGGTGAACAGGACCATCCCATATTGAATGATGAGGAATTGGGTTGCCGATCTCTGAAGGACTTTGTAGCGCTCCTCGACAGTGTCGAAGTAATTCTCTTTCCCGTCTGTCGGCCGAAGACCCGTCAGCTCAGTGTCGACAGCTATGAAAGTGCATTTGTCGATGCCATCGAGGATTTCAGGGAGCAATTCATCAAAATCTGGAAAGAGAAAAATAAAACAATGCATTGAGAATTTTGCGACTTCTGATTGTGACATCAACAAAAAAGTAATTGTAGGTCAAATCATCAAATATTTTTTACTCACTATCTTTTGTAACTTCCATGGCTGATATCAATGGCAGTTAACCCTTCGCAAATCACGACAATAATTTCAACAATTTATTTTTTAAAATTCCTCCTATTGAATCAGATTCGTAAAAGCGTTTTTTGTAAAAACTGAGCCTGTAAAGCGCAGAAAATATATAAGTGTGGCACTACTACTTTGCCTTGTTATAATTCAAATTGACACAGTCCCCAAAATGACGATGGTGATAGTGAAGATGATGATTACGACGCAGCTGATCTGCACAGGAGGAGGACCAGTAATGCGTGGCAGTGACAGTTTCGACGTCTTCAATGAACTCTTCTTCAGTATCGACTTTGACAAAGGTAAATGGCAATGGAAAGATTGAATAGACTGGCAAATCATTCGACTTCATTCCCATCCTTCGACAAACTTCTCCTTCCGCAAAAAATAATGACTTTTTACAATCACGTTCCGTTCCTACTACAAAACTAACTTCCACGTCTTCCTCAGCTCAGCGTCAGCCAGGAGCGACAGCAAATCGTTTAAAAATTAAATGAGATCAATCGATGACGAAATTATAAAATTTTGCTCTGCACTTGTCAGACAAAACAATTTACCGAGGATGATTATGATTAATGGTCTAAGAATAATAGAATAGAATACAATAGTTTGTTTTTTTCGTAGAGTAGGCTTAAAAAATTGAAAGTGTAAAAATCGCTATAGAATAGAATAGACCACCACCACTACCAAAACCGCAGCTTGCAGCAGCAGTAGTAGTATAGTAGCAATTTTAAGGTTTTTAAATAGAGAAAGCGGTCATTCGATTCGACTACTTCGACTTGACTGCTTACTCACACTCACATTTCACAACGAACGAATTTACTTTACTTTACAATAAAAGGAAACGTTGATTTCATTCATCGTCGTAGGTGCTTTATGCTGAGCTGTATTTACACATCAGTTAAATGCTATGCTACCTTCATTTCTGTACATGTTCACCTCCTCCTGATCGGGAAAGTGTAAACAAAAAAATAGAATTTGAATTCCCCGCCAGATGGAAGTATATTGTGACCGGCCATATGAAAAATTCATTGCGGTTTTTGGGGTAATGTGAACACGGGGAATGAATGGTTTTTATTGTTACATCATCCATCCTTCAATGCTTCAATACCATACCTATACCAAAAGTACTCTGATGCGATCGTGAAATCATGATAGAAAGGCAACGCGACGACGATATGCTTTGGGTTGGTTGTCGACTCGTAATCGCAAATGCCAAGCAAGAGTTGTTTTTTCGCAACTCATTTCATTGATCTTTCTTTCATTTGTCTGGATAAGTTAGATATACCTAGACCTCCGCTCAGATGAGTCTCATCCTGACATTTAACAATTTTTAATTACATTGTCATTTTCTGTTAATGGCTAGTTTCACATGATAAAAAGTACAAAGTGACTAATTTATTTACAACTAACTTGACTATAAAGCGGTTTGATTAGATTTGTTTTGGATTTTGATAACATCTGTAAAGATTTTTTACGTGCATGTCGTCGTTATCATACGTGTTATAAGAAGGTAGTCAAAAAACCGTTGACTTAACAAGTGGTTTCCGGCGGCAGCAGCAGCGTTGTTGGTAGGGACTGAAGATGGGGCTGGGTAATGAGATCCTCGCGCTGCAAGCGTACTTCGAGTCGTTCTCTCCAGTGAAGATTTACTGGACAATAATTGTTTGCATTTGGGTCGAGTATTTCTTCGAGCTCTATCTATGCCTACGACAGGTGAGATTATAGAAATTAGAGTTATTATTGCAGATGCATTTGGGGTTGTCAGTGTTTTTTGCATGTGCCGATGATGATTTTAATTGCTTTGCTTAAAGCGTCGCGTGTACTTTCAATCCGCGAACAAGATTCCTCCAGCGTTGAAAAGCCACATGACTATTGATGTATTTGAGAAGGCTCGTTTGTATGGGATCGACAAAGAACAATTTCACGATTGTTTCCGAACTGTATGGCATGATTGTGTTGACGGTAATTATCTAAATTAACTATTCATATTTAATAATGTAATGAAAGTCGATAAAGTTGAATGATTTTGTTTTTGAATGTCCAATTTAATTTTGTATATCAGGCACTCCTGCACTATGAAGGTCTCTACAAAGGTTGGGTTCTGACAGGACCAATGCTGAACGCATTTGCGTACTGGCCATCCACCTGGGATTCCGAAATTGGTCGCAGTATCTGCTTCTCCATTCTCGCCATGGGATTCAACAATGTTGTCGGTCTACCCCTCTCCATCTATTCAACTTTTGTTCTGGAAGAAAAGCACGGATTTAACAAGCAGACATTCGGATTCTTTGTAAAGGACTTCATCAAGAAGATCATTGTGAGTGTGATCATCACTTCCCCAATTGTTGGCCTGGTTGTTAAGATTGTTCAAGCGGGAGGTCAGTATCAAAGGATATGTGTCTGAAACTCCCAAAGAGAAGGAAAAGCAAAATGAAGGCGAGGAAACTGAAGAAAAAGAAGAATTAAATTCTGAAGGAAAGAAGGATGAGAAGGGATGTGACGACGAAGAGATTGAGGCTGTGTTGGGTCATGAGCTTGGTCATTGGAAACTGAATCACGTTGTTCAGAACATCATCATTTCTCAGGCAAATCTCTTCATAATCTTCTGTCTATTTGCTTTCTTCTACCGCAACTCCGCTCTGTATGAAGCTTTCGGATTCCCGAAGAAGTCGGAAATGCCTATTCTTCTTGGACTCATCATTGTCTTACAGTTCTTACTTCAAATCTACAATACCGTAAGTCATTAGTCAATAGAATATGATCTTTTAAGAAAGTAAAAATTCTGAAAATTTTTTAAAATACTTATTTTCTATTTTGGTTGTTATCAGGCGATGGGCTACTTGATGAACGTGTTGTCTCGCCTCTTTGAATTCCAAGCGGACAAGTTTGCCGCAGATCTCGGTTACGGGGCGCACCTTAAGGAAGCACTCATCAAGCTTAACAAAGATAATCTCGGATTCCCCATTTCAGACCCACTGTATTCCGCGTGGCATCACTCACATCCAACTCTCCTCCAACGTCTTAGTGCCATCGACAACATGAAAAAAGCTAAGTAAGCGTGATGATTTTTAGGAAAGCCAGTACAGTCAGAAGATAATTAATTTTTATCGTAAGCAAAGCAAAATTAATGAGGTTTTAAATACTGAAGCAGAAAACTTACCTCTTTCTATTATTCTTTTGCATAATAATCGATCACGAATTTAGATAATATCTACTACTTGTGTGGTATTTGTTCCTTTTGCAAAATATCAATTATATGAATATCAATACCATTGTTATTGTTATGCAGTATTTTCACAAAGGTCAAATTTTAATTGTAGCTTTCATGATGAACTATGAATGAGTGGCGATGCAGCAGGGATGAAGATTTTAACGGGTTTAGAAATTTAAGTTGTTGAAATGAATGGGTACTTAATTCCATTGATATTCAAAAGCACGCATTTCCATCAACAGTTTCAATGATGATTTTAGCTGTTAACTATTGTACCAAATTATTCTTTTTGTGAATCTATTACCAAACATAATCATAAAATATTTGCATTTAATACAAGAAAGCCAGCTGGCACATGAGATGAGATTGTCGGTCGGTTGCATTTATCTTGTTTCTTTTGACTTGATTCATTTCATAACCTATCTAATTGTTGTAAGTATGTAGTTGGGATATTTTTATTTGTATTGTTNAAGTCCTCTTTCCCCCCTGAGGTATGCGTCCGACCTAGGGCATTGAGGTTAGAACGTATGTTCATAACCTATCTAATTGTTGTAAGTATGTAGTTGGGATATTTTTATTTGTATTGTTTGTTTGTTGTTTGAACATTTGAGAGGGAGAGTACAGAGTAGTAGGGATCTTCTAGAGCTGTTTTGGTCAGATGCTAGTTTGTCTTGTCACCATATTTAAACTTTAAGCATTTCATATTTTGTAATGAATGAACATGAACTATTGAATTTACTCAAAGTTATCAAAGCATAAAAAAATAAGTACAGTTTTCTTGTTCTTCATGTTATGTCACATCATTATGTAAGTTATACGTTTTATGAAAATAAAAGGCTGATTATTTTAGTCTTATCACAGTCAAAAATGAATGTTTCACTTGTCAATTTTTTTATTAGCGTCTGAATTTTTTTTCAATATTGTCTTCTGGTTGTTGACTTAAGCCCATCAAACATTAGTTTCATTGAGCGGCATGTCTCATCGAACTTGGCGAGTGTGTCGCAGTACCTTATCTCCTGTCTATGGACTTTCTCCTGCAGCGTGCATATACAGAGCCTTTGTCTTTCGCATGTGTCCTCCAGCTCCTCCACTCTTTGTTCGAGTTGTGCTACCTTTGCATCCAACATGGGGGTATTGCTAGTTGCTATTGCCATGTTACTCTCGATACTCTTGAGGCTGAATGTCTCTGTGTGACGAGGGAGCTTCGAACCCACGCTTCCGCGTTTCTTCTCTGCCGATGCAGCGTCAGCTTTTGCTCTGGCGCTGGTCGTGGGCACTTCACCATCCTGAACCAGATGCCCTTCTCTCTTTGTTGTGGGTAAGAAGGCTTCGCTCTCATCATGAATTGATGGTTCCATGATTGTGCGCATATCATCAGACTCCTTTCTATCCCTCTTAGCCGCAGTAATGGCAGCATCCCCCTTTCCCCGAGACTCTCCCCGTCTCGTACATTCCGCAATTTCAGTAAGTTTAGTTTGCAGTAGGAGGTTCGTCTGTTTTAACATCTCGTTTTCCTTCTGGAGTTGTTTCAGCTTTCTATCCTCGATTTGTGAAGAGTCCAGCAGCGTTTTTTCATCACCCTCTTCGATCGTGGGAAGAAGGGTGCCATCTTCATCCACCATTCCTTTAGTATCCAGGATAAGCCGGTTGCCTTCTTTGAGGAGTTCCAAACCTTCATTTATCAACGCTTGACAAACATTTGCAGTGTCAGAGGCCACTGAGACTGAGGAGTCGTTTCTTTCCTCTACGATTATTTCTTTCTTTTTCGGTTTAGGAGGAGGCGGTGCAAAGGCTGTAGCTTTAGTCTGAACTATTCTGTGAACGGTCGTGGGCTTTGGCTTGGTTTTACTTCTCTGGCAAATCTTGACCGATGGTGAGGGCGGCGGCGGTTGTGATTGTGGCTGCAGGAGAAAGTCCATAGACAGGAGATAAGGTACTGCGACACACTCGCCAAGTTCGATGAGACATGCCGCTCAATGA
>JAHZNI010000382.1:0-28071 GCA_027744415.1 Seira ritae
CAATCTCACGGGGAACCTTTGTCGGATATGCAGGGCGGCGGACGAATTTGTTCAGGCCCTTAAGATCAACTGTGATGCGTGGCTCGGTGGAGTCTTTTTTCGGGACCACCACCATGGGGTGACACCAGTCGTAAGGTTCACCGACAGGAACACGCTCTATTACTCCCTTGTGCTCCATATTGTCCAACTGCTGCTTGACTGCTTTCTGCCAGTGAATTGGGACATTGTAGGCCTTGAATTTTTTACAAGGAATGGCGCCATCGACAAGTTCAATCCTCATAGGAGGTCCTTTCATTGGTTGCAGTACCGAGTCGTCGAACACGTCGGCGTACTCTCGAAGTAATCGGTCTTTAATGGACTCATTGTTGGAATGTTCTGTAATGATCTGTCTGGGTATCATGTTTTCTGATTTGGAAATGAGCTGAACGGATCTGATTTGATCCTGGTCTCTCGGGGCGACCATGGAGTGGGGCCAGCCGCTTGGAATTAAACCGAGTTTCTCACATCCCGATTTGCTTAGAATGGGGGTGTCCACATCGTAGGACACGAACATATCTGTCCTATAGTTGTGACCGCTAAGAGTAAGAAGTGCGGAAAACTTGCATACCAGGGCTAGTTCTGTGTTGTTAGCTGTATGAGTTCGAGGTACGTCTACACTGACACATTCGCCCATGTCCACAAACCGGCTAATCTTGGAATAACTTTCCTCGTCAAGAATATCTGCGTCAGCCCCAGTATCACAAAGAAATCGAATGGGCTCCTGAAAGGCTCCGACACCAACGTGAACGGGAAGTAAAGCACGATCCCATTCCTGATGAGTAAGATTGATTCGCACTAAATTGGCGCGTGGCATGCGACTTGCAGAAGGTGAAGGAGATCGTCGGGGTTCTGGGGAGCGTGCTGGCTGCGGAATTCCTCTGTTTTCACATACACGGGCCCAATGACCGATTCGGTGGCATTTGGTGCACTCCTGGTTTCTTGCTGGGCAACGGTGAATCACGTTTGGATGGGTTGGGAATCCACATTTCCTACAACTTCCTAAATTTCCTGTCGATGACGAACTTCGGGAAGTGGTACTTGGCTGGCGATTGTTGAAGTGGGAACGGTCCGGTGATCGGCCTCTCTGTGTTTCCCGCTGCTTTCGATACTCGCTCTTGACGACCTGCACTGTGGATGTCTGAGGAGAATGTGGCGTAAGTCCGGCAGTGGTGACTTCAGATTGCTCATGGGCCGTGCAAAATGCCAAGACTGCGTCGATGGAGTTAAAGGTGCCACTGTACTGCTCGGCAATTATTTTTCGTTGTATCTCCTTGTTCCGTAATCCACATATGAGACGGTCTCTAATTCTGATTTGCTGGAGGATGGGCAGGAGCCGTACGTCCTGTCCGAAACAGTCTCCTTGATCGCATAACGCATTCCTTATATCATGTCCGTTAATACATTTGAGGTCGAGTTCAAACGAACAAGCTTCATCCAACTGGCGTAGAGCGGCGTAGTATTGGTCAATGGTTTCTCCTTCGTGCTGATCGCGTCGAAGGAAGTCCTGTCGATCAAGTAACGGGTTCCGTCGTTGGCGAATATAAGCCTCAAATTGGTTCAAAATGTCGGCGACGGATGTGCGGCAATCAATTTCAAACCTATCTGCACTCCAGAGGGAGACCCATGTCTCATGTAAAGCTGAGCGAAGAACTCCGTGCTGCGTAGCGAGTGACTGATTATGGAGCTGCTGAGAACTGGAGTAATCATCCCACTTGGTTCTCCACACCCGAAATTGTGAGATGGTCAAGTCCTCTGTTGACGCCAATGATGGTACTGGAAGTGACTTCAGCACTGGTGGTGGTGGAGGTTGATGTCGTTGATTACGAATGTTTAGTTGTTGAAGAAGTAGTCCCTGCTGATCTAGCTGTCGCTCTAACAATGATCGTGTGATTTCTCGTTCTTGTCGTTGGATTTCCCGTTCTTCTTCTCTCTCCAGTCTCTGCTGCTGAATTTGCTGTTGCAGTAGTAGAACTAGTGCATTTTGCACGTCCCCTGGGGGGTTCACTGATGGATCGCTCATGCTTGAAGTAGCTCAAAAACTGTGGACTGTTGACTGCGCCATGTGGTGATATGACGATCGCTCGGATCGAATTAATTAGGCTCGGGGCACAGAAAGAGCTAACTATATTTCACTGGAACTTTATTTACATCATAAGCGATCTTCTAAGAGTAATTTACAATATTACAATTATCGATAGATTATATTATTTAATAGAATCTGCACGTCTCTCGTTTTCCTTCAGCTGGAATTGTACCCGCTTCCCTCGTACTGCCTCTGCATAGCTCTTCTTAGTTGTTGTTCTGTTCGCGGGTGATGTCTTGAGGATAGAACGTAGTTCGCTCTTGTTTTCTCGGGGTGATGCGCTACAGCGTATCCCTATAGATTATAGTAGTCATGATTCGATTTTCCGAATTAGACTGTGAATATTCTACTTACTTATGTACCAACACTTATACACTTTTTTGGGGGAAATATGCACGCACTTTTTCCTACAAAGCAAACAAACGCACAATTCGCCGGACCAAAATGCACATCTCTTTTCTTTCAGATGAAGTGCAAGGTGCAAAAATATACATCCTATTTGATCAGTCGGAATCGGAAAAGAAAGTGAAGAAGCGGGCTTGGATCTCTGCAGTTTGCTTGCTTGCATATGTACTTACATCCCACGAAGATGAAGAAGACTGCTCCGCATTCTGAGTTCTGAGCACTGTCAATTGATTCAAGTTTATGAACTTGTGCAGGATGAATGATCTTGTCTTCTCCTGCCCGACTACTAGCCCGACGTATAAAATTGTAATATGCAAAAGCATTTTTGTTTGATAGTTTTCTTTTTCAAAGAAGCTGCTGACATTTTCGAGATGCATGCAAAGGGGTTTTGATTTTGATTAAAAATACGTATGGATTGGATGTACATATGCATTTGTACGTGTTAGTTTTGCCAACGCCAAGCCAAACCAGAGAGACCAGGGCCAGACCAGGCTATTTACTAGAAAGTTGAATGCATTGCATTGCGTCTTCTTCATCTTCTTCTTCCTCTTCAAAATAAACTTTTCTTAAAGTGCATCCAAGATCCAATTCATATTCATTCGATTTTCGGCAAAGAAAATTTAAAAAAAAAACCTACGGCGATGGCTTGCCACTTTGCCAGGCAAGGCCAGGCCAAATGTTTTAAATGTGGTGGCGGTGGCGATAGTGGCATTGGTGGTGGTGCATCCGCAATTTTTTCTCTTTTTTCTCTCCGCAGCTTTTAAAAAAAGGCGCTTTAGAAAATTTTGAAGAGGATATTTATAAGGAAAGTATATAATCGTATGCGTAAGTATAGCCATAGCTCCTGCCATTTATTAATATGCACCCGGCTATGCGATATGATATGATATGATGATGATGAAGATGATGCTTGCCAACGCCAAGGAAGTCGGGCTATCTGCTTCTGCTATCTTTATTCACCTTTTTTCTCTGCTATGCACACAAGCTCATCAATTCCACTTCTCCATTGCATTTCATTCAAATATTTTTTTACTTATTTATACGGATCAGATTTCATCGCAATGTAATGCAGTGTGTGCAGTAATATGGATTCATTATCACATCCGATCCGACAACAGGTCGGACTCAGTAAAAGTAAGTCATCAGAATCAACTCAAATCGCGAAAGGATGCACCGACCGGCGGCGACCTATGCAGATTAAATTTTGGTATGCATTGCAGATTGCATTCTTGACGAGCATCATTCATAATAATGAGGATGAGAGGACAAGGTCGTTAAAGTTTTGTGGTAACACATATTGTAAACGGAAAGTTTTTTCTCAAAAATTATAAGCAGAATCAGAGAACTTGGGTCTAGAATGGAATCTAGGCCTGACTTTACCTCGCCTTGCCTGGTAATCTGGTAATGTCATTTATTACTACACCCGCTAAAAATCACTCCAAGCGAGGAGAGCAAGAAGAGAATTTCGCTCCGAGAAAGTCCCTTTTTCCAATGGACTGGATTGGATTGGGATTTCATTGCATTTCCTACCCAGACCCAGTTTTCTCAGGCGTAAAAATAGAAAAGAACGAAGCACGAAAAAAAATCCAACCAAACTTTTTCTATTTTTCTCTGGCCTAAGGTATGTAGGTATAATATATTTTTTGTTCCAACTTCCTCGTCCATCAACGACTCAACTTCAATGGCCAAGTAAGGGAAAACAACAAACGTGTTTTTTCAGAGTCCCTTGATTGTCTTTCCAAGTTCTGTTGAGTCGCTCATGTTCATAGTTCATAGTCAGAAAAAGCCGAGTCAGATTTGGCGTGAAAAAAACAAGGACAGGGAAAAATCTTCTTCTGCGACAACGACAACAAAGTCGTTTCCTCTCTCCAGCTCCAACATAACAATGGAACTGATGCGATATACACATACATACATCAACATCAACGACTCAACGATCAACATTATCATCCCGAAATCTAAGGACACATACAGACGCACACATGAGAATAATTAAATCTTTTTTCCCGACATTTGTAGAGTAACGTAACAAGTAACAATTCTTATTATTCCCGAAACAGAAACTGAAAACAGGACCAGGACCTGAAAGACCAGGACCAGAAATTCCATAACAATGGTGCATATTGTTTTGTTTGGTTCAGTTCAAACAACAGGAGAATCCCTTCAAGTCTCTCTGAAAAATTTTTTCCCCCTTCTGGCTCTTCTCCTTCTTCTTCGAAAAAAAAACGGTTTTTGTTATCTTCTGCATTCTACACTAAGACTAGGTGCTCTGCATTAGATACTTGCTCGGTGCAATTATTATCATATTTTCAGTACATAGCTCGTAGCCAAAATAATAATTCACAATTCACATCTTTTCCCAGCGAAGTACATAAGCAGTAGCACTTGAGCAGAGCAGAAGAGGATTGCCATTGCCATTGCCCTGGGAATCATATCATCATCAAGTGAATCAATTACCTTTGTTCTCTCCATCCATCTCTCTCTCTCCGCTTTTTTACACAAAGGAAAAGGGACAATGACAACGTCCCTGTGCTAATGCTCTCTCTCTGTCTTGTCTTTCTTGTTTGTCTCAGGAGCAGTAGCAGTAGCAGTCCCAGAATAAAAAAAGAGAGAGAATATTTTGTGATTGTGAATTGTGATTGCGATATAAATAGAAAAGAAAAGAGCAAAAGCATGAAAATGAAAGACAAGAAGACACACAAAAGCATTATAAAAAAAGATTCCTTTTTTTCCCTATTGTATCGTCATGCTAGGTTCCTTTGTTGTGTCGTCGACCGATCCAAATGTAATGCAATGCAATAGCGTAGAGTAGAGTAGAGAGCAGAATATTATATATGATAGATATGATAATGGATGATATCTGACAACAAAGGGAACACAAAGTATTATAAATGATAATATAAAATGTGGGATGCAAACGGAAAAAAAGAGAACTGATTCAAATCTCTGAAAATAATAAAGGAATATAACATAAGATAAGACATTTTCATTTTTTATCCGTCCTGTCCCGTCCTCTTAAGTATTCTCGTTTGGCACCTTGAAATAGTAAAAAAACACATCTGTGAAATATTTATTTTTTAACAATGCAATATATGTAATGCAAAAGGGGCGCCGGAAGGAGACAAGGAAGGCGAAGGCCCAGGGACACGATACAGGGATTCTTGAAAAGCAGAGCAGCGGAGAAACTGGAATTAGGAAACCGGTATCATTATTATGAAAAGACCTTTAAGAATTGAGCATTGAAATGGTTACAACAATCTACACAGCAGCACACGAAACAATGAAAGTAACAAGAACAAACTCTGCTACGGCTACCAGTGCTACCGACCCGAACCAAAAGTGGTGGAATTAATGGTGAGCTATGTATGTGAGATCAAAAAAATATAATTTTAGAAGAATGCATTCAATTTTCAGAATCTGAGCTGGTTTCCGTGAGATTATGTATTCGATTGTTGCCATATGAGATTCTATAGCTTTGCTTACAAGATCCATGCTTGTTTGAGGTTTATCGACTCCGCTCTAATGACGATGATTTTGCATAAAAAATACATCTACTTGTCAATAGAGGGACAGGGAACGTTGACACTGCTAATAGTATGCCCATCATCATGCTCACTGGTGATAATGATGATTAGCCATATTAATGGTGCTCTAATGTGATGATGTATCACTTTTCGACTCAACGAAGCTAAGAAAGAAGTCGTCCCAAGTCCCAAGTAAGCAACAGACAAGAGCAGAGCCTTTTTTTTACTTTTGAGTGAAAGTTAGAGGGAACAATGCCCTTCTCCTCTTCTCTTATGCAATACATATGTACTTGGCTTGGTCTGGTGTAGTAGTGCTAGTGCAAGTGTAGCTCTCTCTGCAAGAAAGTACATACTTGAGGAGTGCATCCGCACAATCCACAACAGAAATTCCGCATTGAGGAAGACAAGGAAATAACAGCCAATGCGAAGCCTTCTCCTCGAGCCATGAGTTGTGCAAAGGGAAAAGCGAGGAAAAAACACGGACCAATCCTCGCTCGACTGTGGAGGAAACAAAAGCCATTGTCATGTGAGGAACAATACCCATCCCACCACCACACCACCACCACCACCACCAACACCGAGTAAAAAAATATATATACAGGAGCATACAGCAGCATGAGCCAGATCTATTCTCGTTCCGTTGTCTGCCGAAACAGTGAGGATGATCACGATGATGACGATGACGATGGAATGAAAAAAAGAAAGAGATAGTATGATATCATCAACATCAACCAAACTTGATTTCCGAATGTAACGCAACGTGGGAAGGAAGGAAGGGAAAATGCTATTGTCATCCTGATAATAATATCATGGCACGGCACTGTTCTTCCCTATTCTATAGGTCTCACCGTAGTTGTAGTTGTAGTACAAAATACATATAGATAAGTATCATCATCATCACATCAGTCTGTTGTTCTCCTCTCCTATCGTTTCTTTATTTTTTACCTTGTTATCTCTCTTCTCTCTCGCTGAGAGAGAGAGAAAGAGAAGAAGAGGCAGTGCGCACAAAAAATGTTCTTCCTGTGTGTTCCTGTTCGTTCGTCTTATATTATGTAGCAGGAGGAGAGGGACTCGAACTCGACCAACAACCAACGCAACGTTCTGACTCGAGCAAAGCCAAGAGTTCACCTGCACCAGTGAAACTGCCCCTTTGCTTTATAAAGTCCACCCAACAATACAGAAGCAAGGAGAGCAAAGAACAGAACAGGTAGAATAGGAATATAGGATCATCATCATCATCATCTTACAATACAAGTGCAATACAAATACAATACACGCAATGAAAATTGAAAGGGCGTCCATCGATGATGATGATGATATGATGACACTAGGAGAATGAATACCTGTTCCTGTTCACTCCACTCCAATACCTGTTCAGCCAATCAGTTCAAAGATTGGTGGACTTGTTCCATTTTTATTATATTTAACCTGAGGAATATCATTTATTAGGTTCTTTAGAATTTCGATGCAACTAAAGCAATTCCGCCAAGAAATATTTTTGCAATGTAGAGTTTTTCCTCTAATGTTGTAGTGGTGGAGTAGGTTCCGTTTTATTTTGCAAAATTTGTAAACAATTTATTCATGAGCACGAACGAACCCTTTTCCCCATTCATTCCGCCCGAGCCCGAAAAGGCCATAGTCCAATGAAGGAAATTTGGACTGATGCTAAAACGGATGTCATTTCAATGAATAAAAAAAATATCTCCAATCTAGTAATCCAGAGAAAGAACTATGTATGTACTTATGTATGAAATGCCAAAAAAAGGAAAATATATATTTACCACTACACAACACAACCCATTGACTCTCTAATTCCATTTCACTGATTGTCGATTGGATTGGACTGGATTGGATTGGATGAATGGGCTCATAATAATCATAATAATATACTGAACATAACAACCGAAAATTGATCGAGTACTTCCATCCGGCCTCCTCTCCTCCTATTTATTTTAGATATTTCCCTTTTTTTCTGAAAAAAATTATATGTATTATGTACCTAATGCCTTTTCCCCTTATTATCCTTTACTCTTTACTTTAACCAAAGAAAAATAAAATAAATAAAAAAAACAATTCCTAACCCTACAACCACAACTACTTCCCTGTCTGTCTCCTCATTCCCTGCCACTTGAATAATAATAAAAAAGGCACTTGAAAGTATAGAAAATAAAAACTAAGTCGAAAGGATTGATCATGATCATAAAATAATCATATTTTTTCAATGCAATGAAGAACAAGTGGAATGGCATCTGCATTGGCATGACCATGGCGCGGCACGGCGGTATGCACAGAATCTTTGGACAATGCAACGCAATGCGCAGGGACGAGGTAAGTACAATGATACTTCAATTTCAATTCACTTGACTCGGCCAAAATTATTATTATTATTTATAATGAAATCATGAGGCAAGTGATTTATTTTTCCAATTAGGTACTTACATTTTACTAAAATATCCAAAATGGCCAAAAAATATTTGCGAAAATATAATTATATTTCAAGATTAAATGTTTCCAAATTAAGGAAAAAATATTGTTCCAATGTTTCCAAACGAACTATGTAATTTATTTTAGATTTTATTACGCAGGGAATAAAAAACTTTTCGAGAAACGAATGCTTTTTTTCAAATGGCGAAATTCAAATACTTCAATTTCACCTTCCTATTTTTTTGAAGGGTAAGCATGTATTTTTTTATCAATATCATTATTTGTATTATCATTAAATATGAAAAGAAAAAAAAGAGGAGAAGACGATACGCGATACAAAAAGTTTATGTACATATATGTAGGTATTTCTGTACAAGAGCCTGAGAATTAGATAGATATTTCGCCTTTTTTTTCTCTGGAGAATGTCCACATTTTATCAATTTCTCGTGCCAAAAAAAGTTTCCTCCTCCTTTCTTGTGTATTGGATTGGAGGTAGTTGGTTGGTAATATGAAACTAAATATTTTTCCAATAAGACTAATGGAACCTATCAAAGGGCTGATAAATCTTTCAATGGAATAGATATTTTTTTCTCTTATTCTCCTTCACTCTTTCTCTCGCTCTCCTTTTCTTTTTAAAATAAAGAGTGAATCGTGAAATTCCTGGTCTTGTCTTGAGAAATCGAATCGAAGAAAACAAGAGGATTTTTAGTGTTCTTTTACGATGCAGCCAGATATTATCGTTTCTAGGAGAATTTGAGTGCAAAGCTGGAATTTAAAAATTTAAGACCGTGCAATTAAAACTTACTTTAAATTTTTCGAAGCAGATGTCCACATTTACTGCAGATCATTTAACGAAAATAAATGCATAGACGTTTCCTTTGTTTTTTTCCGTGCATTGATATCGCAAATTTGATGCAAATCGTGGCGGGATATTGACGAATAGAAAAACTTGCATCCTTTTGTATTTTACGAAATTAATAATTTCCAAGAGAATTAAAAGCTGTAAATAAATCGCCAAAAATGATTTAGTTATTTATCGCCAAAAAATTGCCATTTATTTCGAAATCGCCAAACATGAAAATCGCCATCAGAAAAAATCGCCCGATATACTTTTTTAAAAAAAAGTAAGGACAGGAAAAATTAGCAAAATTGCTTTTTTTATCAGTCATTCACCGCATAAAGCAATGACCCAGTATTAGAAACAAGATCGTTGAATTCTTCCGAAAACAATATTTTCATAATGTGAAAGTATCTCATCAATTGATAAGGCTCCCTTGTGATGTAGTGAGGTAAGCATATACCTTCCCTTTAGTCTTGCATTATTATTACCATTATTATTATTATTATCATTGGCTTGTGTGTTCTCTCTCTTTTTTCCTCCATTCATTCTCTCCCAATCCATTTACTCCGGTTCCTAAAGTTGAGTTGAGAATTGAGACGGAGAAGAAGAAGACTCCAATTTTGTACTTGTACATTTTTTTTCTTGTGGTGTATTCAATTGCCTTGGAGAAATGGAAATGTGATGTATTATTCTTTTTTTCTCTTCCTTCTTTTTTCTCTAAAAATTCCTTCACATTTGGCCCATCACATTATTCTCCCACTCCTCCTCTATTTTCCATCTAGCTAGATACCTACATAGTACACCTCCACTCTACCATACTATTTACTATAGCTGGTTTGTTTTATATATTTTTTTCTTCTGGTCTGTTTTCTGGAGAAAAGATTATAGCTTCTTATTTTTTTCCACTCAAATAGACTACAACTCCTCCTCTCCAACTACACATCTCCATAGCTTTCTTTTCTCCACTGCAAATTTTATCATATAAAAAGCTTTGAGAAAGGAGAAAAATAATATTGTTGGAATTGCATTACATCAGCATCACCATCGCCAGCGTCAGTACTCAGTAGTGGAGAAAAACAGGCTGAAAAGTGAACAAGAAAAAGAGGAAGAAGAACAAGTGCAACTGAATAATGTAAAAGAATTCCCCCGAACAAGCAGCTTCTTTCTCTCCTTTTTCAAGCGGCTTGGCGTGCAATATGACTATGACTATGACTATGACCACTTTCGCTCAAATTTTTTAAGAAGAAAAAATAGGAGTATTTTTTTATATAGCTTTGGCCTGGTCCTGGTCCTGGCCTCCTTGGCTCCTTCCTTTCCCTAGTTAGCTGTAGTAGATAGCAGATAGTTGGCCTGGCCTAGGTTGATATATTCGCTGGCCTGGAAAATGTTTCCTTATCCATCACAAAAAAACTTCTTTTCTCCAAAAAGGGCTATGGCTATACGGCTATTTACTATAAAAGTGGGACTTTATTTTCCATCCAAGAAATAATAATATTCTTTTCCATCATTCATTCCTGCCATGGTCCATGCTCCTATAATAAGCTGGAAGGAAGGAAGAAGAACACTTTTGTATTTCTTTTTTTTTCTTGAGAGAGAGAGAGAGAGAGAGAGAAAATAAAGATGAAATACATAAACGAAACAAGTGTATGTATTTTCGCTTTTTTTTCTATTCAATCTCTCTCTTTACTTCAGAAAAAAAAATATTTCAGATCCTGTGTACATACTCTGTATGTAGTTATGTATGTAGTAAGTAAAAAAAAGAAAATGTATCTTGTTCCTTGAGATGAGGATGATGATGAAACAAACATTCCGACTTGGCCTCCTCGCTCCCTGCTCGCCCTGCTGCTTTTGTATTATATTTTTCTTCAAATACATAAATACATACGACAGAGAAAAAAGAAATATAAAGAAAAGAAAAAAAGTGAGCATCGCCATCACCATCACCATCGTCGATCCAGAAAACAGAGATGGCCAATATGCTTTTATCTCTTTCTCTCTCTCTCTCTCTTTTGGAAAAAGAAATATTTTTTTTCTTTCGAGAAGAGAAGAAGAAAATAATAAAAAATGGAGTGGGACATAGGATAGTAGTATATAGTAGCAGTTTGCTGTGCTGCTGGAAAATAATCGTTCTGGAGTAGCTCTTATCCTTTCGGGTCACATGTATAATTCATGGATATTAAACATGGAGAAAAAAAAGAGCGGAGAGAAAAAATAAAATGTTGGAGGAAAATGTAGAAGAATCCATTGAATTGAGCCAAGCCAAGCCAGTGGAAACGGAGTATCTTATCTTATGTATTTTGTTTCGCTTTTATTGTGTTTCTTTTATGATGATGATGGTGATCATCATCATCGGCATCATTTCATTTCTGATTCTCTGCTCAACCTATGCACGTAAAGAAATATTTTTTTCAAATTCCTCTCGTAAATACAATATGAAAGGGATGAAAGCGTATTTTATTTATTTCGAATGATGATGATGATGTTGATGAGAATAATGCTTGCTGCACCAACCAACTACATAAATACCACTCGAAAAAGAAAAGCACGAGCACGAGTCCTCCAGAAAAAGCCTTAAATCCCTGGAAAAACACTACAGAATTCACTTTGTGACATGCAATGTTTGTTTGAATTTTAAAAACAGGAAACATGAAAATAAGAATCCTATGCACGTGCGTGTTTTCACATCGAAGCTTATTGTAATATCCTATTCCTATCGACAATCAGAGATCATCAGGAGGACATCAGGAATAACTCATTAACTTCATTCTGGTTCGGGATCTGGATTTGCTGAAAAAAAGAAACCTCAGTTGTTCCTGTTCCTCAGTGAAAATTGTGAGGAGTTCGCTATGAAAAATGAAAATGAGTGTAGCTAGAACAGTGCAGCACTAATGGCAAAAGAGAATTTCAATACTTCTCTTGAAAGTGGAAACACGCGTCATTACTATTATTATATTTCATAAAAAAATTAAATTAAATTTAAGTTCCAAAGAAAAGTGTATAGGACCACCGCATCGCATTATAATAGGTATATGAACTTTAGTTGGAATTGGAATGAAAGCACTCGTAACCTCGTTCTTCTAGCCAGCGTAGTTGATGACATGCAATTTTCCCTGACAATGTTTTCTTGTATTTTGTATGCACCTTTATATTAGGGGTGGCAATTCGGGTAGAGGCTCGTGACACTACGTGGGACTCGGTTTGACTTTCGAAATCGGGTAGCTCATAAGTAGGCTTGCTGCTTTTTAGCAAAAACATTTTAAACAAACGGAAACGGAACCTGTTTAAAAAATAAGAGTAAATACCTTTAAAACAAAAACAGAGAAAAACGTTGTTTAAAGTTTAAGTTTAAACTAGTTTTTCTGAAGCGCACTCCTTTCTTTTCTTGTGCTATATACTCTGCTTATATGAGTGACCCTTTTGCGTGGAAGGAGACGTAACAGTATACGCCTTTTACGCAGCATTTAGGTTTAAACGAAAGTTTAAACCGTGCTTAAACGAAAACAAAGACGCGTTTGTTAAATCATTAAAAAAGAGTGTTTAATAAGATTTGTTTAAAAAGTTTAAACAACGGCACCCCTACTCACGAATAACTCGATAGTGTTTTTACGTTCGTTTAGGTTTGACTTAAATGCGCGCGAGATTCAATTTTTCGAAATTTGACTACGTTTGACTTGAAATGTACCTACTCACACTCAAGAACTAATAAGTATTCAAGCAACCTCACTAAAGTAAGCAATCCTCGCGAAGCTTCATTTTGCGATCCCTAGCTGTTGCATCTCAATATCATGGAGTGTCCATGTCCATGCCCATTCCAATTTCCATGTCCTAATTACCTTCACATTACCAAGCCATCCTCTTAGCTGAAAGATTTCCTAGAGAATCGTCTTTTCCTTTTAAGTACATAAAGCATTTCTTTTTGCAAGGGCATTTTTTTCTCTTCCATCATTTTGCTTCCATTCAGCGAACAATACACACATACATACAGTGAAGCGATGCATGATACACTCTACACTCCACACCTGACTAAAGAACGGATGCTGATGATGATGATTACGTTTTTTGCGAAAATTGGCCAAGCAAAGCCACATGTTGAAATGATTTCCATTCCAATTTAAGCTGGACGACTCCTTTCTTTAAAAAAGTAACAATATCAAATTCTTTTGAAGCTGTAGCTGTAACGATGGATAACGATAGCCACCTCTCTCGTCGTCACCATTATTATTGCTGGTATTATTATTATGATATGATTATCATTCAACCTGCTTGCTACAGTGCTACAAGCCCACACTTTCCCAAAATAATAATACCTATGCTGAATTGAAATTTTCTCAACAAAAAAATTTAATATGAATAGAATAGGTATACACTATGTAGGTGGTTGCGTCATAAAGAAAAATAATATTATGATTATATGATTACCTACGCTATATAATATACATACCTAATACCGAGGAGAAACTCAACAATCCAAAAAAATACATATATAGTGAAAATAACAAGCAAGTAGGAAGGAGAATAATAACAGCAACACAAACAAGAAGAACATGATGCTTAAATTTACACTTCACTTCCTCTCTTCTTCCTCCTTCCCCTTCCTACTCGTGAACAAAAGAGTATGCATATTTTTCCCCAACTATTATTCAAATTATAGTTGAATTTATTTTTCCCACCATTATTGGGTGCTCACTCACCGTTCCCTTCGTAATTGGATTGCTTTCAAGTGAACGCCAGAGAGACCAGGAATATACTTAAAAATAGAATAAAAAAACATCTTTTCTTTTCGTTTTGATAGTTTTATTTATTTTATTCAAGCACAACAAGAAGGCATTTCTTACCACAGAAAAAAAATATATTTATTCAAAACTGACCGTCATCATTCATTCATGGTTATTACACTCTGATTGTGAATTCATCTTAAATTATGTATATTTGTTGACTACTTTAAAAAAATAAATTACAACTTTATTTTTTTTGCTATTTTAAATAAAACTTTTATGTATTTCTCAAAGAAAGGGAAAACGTTCTGTTTTCCGAGAATGACTAAATAACAAAAATTTCCAGCGAAAAAATAAAATGCTTTAAAGTGTAGCTACATGTTTTAGCTTGAAACTCCTTTCATTTTCCTTAAAAAGTAGCGAGAGAGAGAGAGAGAGAGAAAAAAATTGAATTTTCTTCAATGCTTTTGATACATTTATTTTTTTTGTTTTCAATTAGCTAAAAGTGTTTTTGATGAATAATTACATGTGAAGAAGGAAAGTAGGAAAAGGAAAACTTTTTTCTGGTGAGAAAGCTATTAATGTTTTTTCAGAGAGAAAAGAGGCAAGCCAAGCCAGCATCAAACTAAAAACTTTTTTTTTATTTTATTTTTCTCCTTCAGTTGTTTACAAGAGAAAGTGGGAGATGCCTCCAGAAAGGAGGAAAAAATGTTTTTCTTGAGGAGAAAAGGTGCAAAAAAAGTATGAGCCTGCCTAGTACTTCAACAAAATCAATTTGGGAAGAAAGAAGGTATGTATAGCAGGTATGCACTCAGGTCTGTATGTATGTATGCATTTATGAGACTTTAAAAGAATACTATGGCAATAAAGTTAAAAAAATTTTCTGTTTGAAATAAAATGAAAAAAAAAGTGAAATGGGTGAGGTGAGGAGTGAAGAAAAATGTCGAGCTTGAGAAGGAAATCAGAAGCTTGGCACTTGACTTGGTACAAGTAAATGTAAGGCAGGTGTTGTCCGTATAACCTATGCTTTCCTATTTGCGATTTACATTTTACAATCGATTACCTAAACGAGGAATATGTACTGTAATTTCCGGAGAAACGAATATTTAACTATTTTGCTTAAATATATAATGTGCACCAGAGCAGAAGAAGAAACAAATCACAATTTAAGTATCTGAATAAGTTTATAGCAAGTACCTCGCATTCTACCTAATTCGAAACAAAAGCTGGAAACTTAAATAGTCCCATGGAAAACTGAACCTTTCCAAAACGTTAATTGGTTGACCTTTTCAGATAGTTTCATAGCATTAATATTTTTTTCATATCGTCGGGCTCAGATGAAAAAACAGCATGTCGGAATAGACGGAAACACACAAAAGTGAAATTCTAGCATCTCAGAAACCCCCAAGAAAGGAGAAGTAGCATAAAAAACACGAATAAAAAGGAAGAGGATTAGTTGACAGAAATTCTAGTTGACTTACCAGAACTAAAAAATAGGTCCGCTAAATTTTTGAAGTGTCCTAAAGCTGTTTAAGTAAATAAATGCTCATTTAACTACCCAATATTCAATCAGAAGACATTGACATTTAAGATTTAATTAAGCTTTAACGATTCAAATCATCAACTACAAACCAAAACCAAATGAATTTAACAATTTTTATGCCAAGTAAACTTTCTGGCTAGTCAACTAAAATTTCGGCCAACTCGATTTATTTCGAATGAAAAACCATTTAAAATCAATTTTACCTAAGACTGAAAAACCAGTACGTATTTCAATTAGGGGCTATATGAGAATCGAATTAACCGCCAAATTCGTAATCTTAAGTAAATTATTAAAGTGTCGATTTTTATGCAGTTTTTGTCATCCAAATCCATGGGAATTTGCGAGACATTGCTTTATCATCCGAGGCCGACGATATACCATATCCTTGTATGTATGTATTTTGCTTTAAATTCTTCTTTGTATCTACCTACTCAGATTCTCTGTGAAATTAAAAGGAAAGTGAAAGACGGTTTATTATGAAAAATTATTTTGTAAGGTCAAAGTATCACAGCTTGTGACCAGGTAAATAAGCCATTAGGACCTTTTCGTTTTTTTAAATGTAATTTCAAAATTGATTCGGAAGCTAATAAAAGCAACATCTGAATTAAAAGTAATGACTACCAATGTACTTAATTGCGTGGACCCTTTTAAGCACATTAATTTGCAAAGATAGCTGTTATAGAAGAGAGACGTTAGCAGTCTAGTAAATGGCATTAATATAATTATAACTACTTCAGAGTATATTTTTTTTTATTTCTTTTGCTTGGTGCGTAGGCACATGAACACATGTAAAAAAAGATAATGATCACGAATCACGATCATGTTGACAAGGCATAAATACAGTGTCATCCTTCCAGTTCCACGTGCAAACGCCAAGGAAAAAAACTTTTCCCTTAAAAAATCAATCCTAATCTCTCAAGATGAATCGGTCTAGTTTCTCCTGTAATAACATTTACTTATCCACAATATTTTTTTTGTTCTCTTCTATTTCACAACGTGATGATTATCATTACAGTAAGCGGCTGTAAAGTCATAATTTGAGAAATTGAAACGGAAGGAGGGAATTTTTCTTAATGGGATAACGTCAAAAGGAAGCCCGAATGAAACATAAGGAATAACTGAAAATTACCAGTGATATAAAAAAAGAAGAAGAAATATTGCCATACATCCCAAGCCCCAAGCAACCCAGCCCACTCTAAAAAAAGTAAATTGGGGTGACTCGGGAAAGGCGAGCTAATGTATTTAAATGTAACGGTGATAAATGTGGCAAATGGCCACCTATCAATTTCCCCGTCACCGCATCATGCCATGCCATGGTCTGATCATCCCAAAGAGAAAAAAACTTTCTTTTGCAAATAACTAAAGCAGAAGCAATATAATGAAATAATTTTTTTTTTCCAAACTTGCAACTTGCATGGCAAAAGTAAAAGATGCTCCCTCCCTCCTTCTATATATTAATGAAAAAAAAGGGAAAAGATAAGTTCAAGTTAAGACGATGATGATGATGATATGACGACAAATAATCCTCCTATTTCTCACTTCCGCCTCAAATTTGGAAAATTTTTTTTTACCTCAAGGTTCCACTTGACACGCCACAACACGACACAAGCATTGTTCAAAGATACATAAGTCGTCAAACAACACTTTACAACTTTCAATGTTCACGCTAAAAGACTTTTAAGAGGGTTTCTATCTCTCATGTTGTGACAGGAAAATGAGTTCCGGAAAATTATTTCCGTTGTTCCGTCGCCTGGCTTTTTTCAGTGAGAGCTTTTCCCTTTCTCTCTCTCTTGTCGTTGTAGTCGTGGCGTGTTAATAGCTTGAGTAACATCATCAAAAAAATCTCTCTCTCTCTCTCTCTCCTCAGCCATAACAACACAACACAACAGTAGACAGTAACAGCAATAGCATTATATTATGCCCTGTCAAACAAGAGCATGGTAATACATATCTTGACAGACACAAAAGGACTTGACTAGGCTCAGGATGATAATAATACCTTTTGGAAAATAGCTCTTTTACAGTTTATTAGTGTTGTGGCGCTGGCGTTGAGGACAGAACAGCATGGAGCATGGCACATGAAAAGATCAAAAAAAATATCTACACAATGTTCATTATCTTGTCTCGTGTGGCCTGGCCTGGCATGGCTTGGCTTGGCTTGGATTACTTTGCATTGCATTCCGCATTCTTTCTTCACGCCAAGAAGATCAAAGTGCATGAAGATGAAGATGAACTCCCGACTCACAACAGCTAAACCAAATCAAACCGCGAACAAAACACAACAAACCGAGACGGAGAAGAAGAAAAATATCTTTTTTGACTTGACAAGCTTAGCTTAGGTAGGTAGGTAGGTTAAAGTAAGAATTATATCTTGTCGTCAACTTTCTTCGTGTGCGTGTGCGAGGCTGTGGCTTGGCTTTGGCTTTCTCATAAAGTCATTTCCCCCTTTTATATGAGGTTAAGGTATAGGTATGCATTAGTAAAAGAACAAATAAGGTATCCTCCTACAATACAAGAAATAATAATGCAATGCATGTATGTGTGTACATAAGACACACTGGAATCGGGATTCTTAATCAGAATCAGAATCCTAGAAGATAATCAAAGTTCCGGAAATAATTTTCTTTTGAGGAGAATAAAACCAATATTAGGTATTTAGGTATGTACTTATCCAATCCATCCAGCAGCCGCCGCAACAACCCTCTTTCAATACAGTACAATCAGAGATGGGTAAATAAAACCCAGGGTTTTAACAACTGGTGGGTGGGTAAATACGGTTTTACCCATTTCTGTTCAAATTTCAAACCCAGTGGGCAAAAGCGGGCTATATTTTACCATTACCAGTAAATCAGTAAATGATAGCCGTGGGTATTGGTTTTAATCCAGAGCAAAAACAAATCTTGAAAAATGAAACCCATTTCAATGCTTATTAAAACGGGTGACGGGTGGTAATGAACAACACATTTTGCCCACTTCCATCTCTGAGAACAATACAATACCCGAGAAGATTAAAAGGGATGGAGTTGGTGAATGCGATTTAACGCTGTGAAACATACATGAAATGAGCATGAACCTTGGAGGACTCTGTTGGGTTTTTTCTTTATTATTCAATTCAATCTGTCTCTAAAAATTCATCAATTACATCATTTTGATTTTATGCATAACAAATTTATTTTGATCCGAAAATTTTTCAGATCAGCCATTTTTGCAAAAAAAAGTAAAAGGAGGGAAGGAGAAAAAAATGTAATTTGTATTTCAACTTCAAACCTTCATGTATTTCAATGCGATCATGATCATATCATATCATCAAGATCATGATTATGAATGATCATATTATCAAGTAATATTATTTTTTTATGCTTTTTTTGCCTTTGTTCCGATTCCCGATCCAGACATGACATTTCGTTTTCTCTTTATTTATTTCATTACATTATGTTTTATGTATTGGATTGGATTGAGATCTCTCAGATTCCCCCTCTATTATTGCCGTGTTCTCTGTTCCATTCTCTTTTCGTTCCTGAACCGAATCCTGATCGTGATACACACAAACATTTTATTTTTTTGTAGGAAATTTATATTTATATTTATCTAAGGACTCGACTCAACTCATTGTGCACACATGAGTCTTCTGCAAGACTGATCAAAGCCCTGGTAGTAATCAAGTCGACACTCAAGCAACGGATGGAGTTGAGTCGAGTCGAAGCCTTATTCCTTTTTCGTATTCCTTGTAACTTGTAGTCAGTCCTTGCTCTTGCTGTTGTTGTGTTGTTGCTATTGCTATTGCTATTAATGCTAATGTCGTAATCGGAATCACAATCACAATCACAATCATGATTATCACCAGAAGAGAACACATCACCAATTCTACTTTCACATCTTCATTCTTCATCATCATAATCATCATCGTTTGTAATGTACCAAGCCAAGCTTGGCTTGGATGATATCAATTCATTCCCTACAATAAAAAAATGGCAACTGACACGGGAAAATTAATACATGGAAATAAATACAAATGAGTTTGATCTTCAAGAGAAATAGAAAGTCTTTTGGAAAAAAAATTCTTTTTATGGACACCATCATCATCATGCTTCTTTCTTTCTACTTTCTATTATGCTCCCAATAATTAGAGATTTTTATCTCTTGGTCCACTTCCCAAAATATATGTTTTTTTTCAAGAGCCCATATACATATATACGTTCTGTCCTTCAAAAGAGAAAATTTTTTTTAAGCTTTGACTTCCTTTTTCTCATTATTAGTTATTCGCTTTTGTTTCTTTTCCCTTGTTTGATGAAAGATGAATGATGATGAATGCAATGCAGCAAGAGCAGAGCAGGAGCAGTGAGAATGAGTTTGAATGCATTTTAGAGAGAGAGAGATGACCTCGGTCTCCTTCCTAATTGGATGGGATTGTGATTGTATGGAGAAAGTAAGCTCGGAAGAAAGAAAACAAAAATTGGAGAATGGATGGAGTCTAGTCTGTGAGAGGAACAATCAAAACTTGGACTGGTTTTAATTGGACCGACAGAACAGAACAGAGTTGCTACAAAGAGAAAAAACGGTGATTCAGAATTCGGAATACAGAGAAGGCAGTAGTGATAATGAGAGGATATTGTGTCATGAAAACAACTAAAGTGAAAGTTTGAATGTATTTTTTTTTAAAAGAACCCTTCCACGTCAAATTAGAAACCTTGTAGCAAATTGAACAAAGGAAGCCGAGACTCTTTGGAAAACAAAACTATAACGTGATAAACAAAAATGTTCTGTGAACTGTGCAAGCAAGCAAAAGGCTGTAATTCTTTGCACCTTTAATACCTCGACAGTATATGTATATCATTCATTTTCATCATGTTCAATAATGAGTTCAGTCACTTGGAAAAATATAAATTTCAATCCGTTTTCGCTCACTTAAAATTTACGTAGAATCAGATAATCAGATTGAAAAAGAAAGTAAAACAAATCAGGGAATGAAATAGCAACGGAGTAATCTGACGCAAAATTGTTTTTAAAGAATAGGATGCGATGGTAATGTTGAGAACAGAGCGCCTATTTTTTGTACAATTTAGAAGTTTTAAAGGCCAGAAGTCATATTGAAATCATTGAATCATTTTTCGGTATGATATTAACTGTTTTACTAATATGGGAGTTGCAAAGAATATTACTTTAGCACTGAATCCATTTGCATTTGCATTTCCATAATTTCGTTATTGAGCGATATACCGACAGATAACGGATGGACGGGATGATCCCCTAAAGCAGCTTCAATTATGCAAAAGGTTAAAATGCCAGCTTTGTTATTCGCATTTGTTAGATGAAACCAGGTATTTAATACTTTCACTCGTAATCTGACAAAATTCAGACAAAACGTCAAGTTTTACGTAGTTTCAGGGATTGCTTATTCCCATGGTATTTTTTTATCATGTCAGTCATCCATCCTCATCCTCTAATTACATAATGGCTGAGACTGAGGTTGTGTTAAAATTATTTTCTAAATTTTACAAATGCACTCTCATTTTTCATAATACAAGCTCACTATCAGTGAAGTACTACCTGACTACATTACCCATCTGTCTATCCTTACCTTTCTTTTGTAAGTTCATAAAAATTACGAACCCGTCATTCTTCTCTTTTAATCATAATTGCACGTTTTTTAATTACCGCGTAAGATATATTATATTTACAGTGTCATAAAAATAAAAACAGTGACTATAAAGTATAAATACACCTATCCATTTTGATTAAATGTGGACACATACATGCATCCAAAACAAGGTACTCGTAATGGTGTACTGAAAACGGGGGATTTAAAAAATTAGAAACAATTGAATTATCAAAAGGCAAACTTGTTCGCTCGTACTTTTTTTAGCTTACAAGTACTACTTTAGAAGTGTTACTACAGATTTTCAAAAAATGAGACAAAATTATCATCTCCATCAGATTTTGCGTATATTTTTGGTCTAGAAAAGGTAGCTGAAAAGTTTATATTTGTATTAGTTTCTTTTGGAAAACAAATGATAAGTACCCTACACCCATGTATTTTTAGACTTTAGATTCCCTGAAAGTACCAACAAGCATTTGTTTTAAAAATTTGCCACTTCCAAAAGCGTTTTTGAAACTGCCGCGTGGGAATTCGAGTTCATTTGACTCTTTTGAAAACCAAATTTTACTCATACAATTCACTACATAATTCAGCATTAGTTGATTCTTCCTTTCTTGAAGGCAATTTTGCAGATACCAAATCTCCCTACTTTCATGCAAATTAAACGAAGTAAAAACTTTTCAGCAACTTTTTCTAGACCAAAAAATACGCAAAATTTGATGGTGATTAAATTTTGTCTCATTTCTAAAACTCTGTTGTAACACTTCTAAAGTAGTACTTGTTAGGTGTAATAATATGTATGTTTTACGTGAAAACATTCAGCTGAGGCCGGATAGGTATACATATGTATGTACATTCGACGTATTCTTTGCATGAGTGAAATGTGTATCTTTTCTAGTCAATTTCAGTCTCCTGGATGAATTGCCACAAGGAATAACGAATTTTAACATTCAATTCAATGAATATTTCATCTGTGAAAATACTCCACATTTTAATAATGTTCCCATTCCATTCACAGTAATTAAAAAAAATGTCGTATTTAGTATTTCATCATTTTGGTTTTGGTTAAAATACACCTTCTTCGTTTAATGAGTTCGCAATTATAAATCTTGTCAAGTGTATTTTTTTCCAAGTCAAGTGGCACATTGCATTTATTTAAGGCATCGTAGTACTTTGGACAAAGAAAGCGTTTTTGTGACTCTTCATAATATTAGTACCAGTACCCATGTAAAAAGTGACTACCTATGTATGATATGATGGCATGGCTCTCATTAAAGATTACTTTAAAGCGAAAAAATTTGAAACCAAATTCAAATTGCTTTTTGTTGTACATTGTAACGATAACGAGTTGAGTAAGTACAATCCCTGACAAGCCTTATAGCCACCACCACACAACCACACTAATGACATTTATATTTTTTGCATGAATTACCTACACACACCACACCACACCAGTGCTCACATTCTAAAGTGTACTTGAGTATTGAATACAATGTATTTGTGAAAATAAACGACACATTCCTATTCCTGCATTAAAAAAAGAACATTTTTTTTATTAAAATGTGAGAAATATTTTTTTTATCTTCTACGAGTGTAGTGGATCGGATTTACAATGAAAATTTACTCACTTCTGGGGGTTTTTAAATGTAAACAGCCAGAGTCACGGTTGCTTCAACAATCTCGTTTTCAATGTACATATCGTCGGTCTTCGATGATAAAGCAGTATTCCTGAAGTTCCAAAGAATGAAAAAACAGTATCTCGCCAATGGCCAAGAATGAAAAACCAGTACTGATCAAATCACCAAGAATGAAAAACCAGTATTACAATTTTACCCAAGAATGAAAAAACAGCATATCAATGGCGGTAAATACGAAAGTACTGTTTTTTAATTCTTGGGTAAAATTGCAATACTGGTTTTTCATTCTTGACCATTTACGAGATACTGTATTTCATTCTGTAGAGCTTCAGGAATACTGCTTTTTCATTTTAGGCCGACGATATGTAATACTTTAATAAAAGTATACACTATTCATTGAGAGATTCACGTGTATGCAGGAAAGATGATATATGAATCAGGTTACAATTTTTGGCGAATGTAAATCACCCCTTTATTCTTAACGACAACAACACATCAGTCTAATAGAAAAGCGATCTAATACATTATTTATATTTATGTACTCAAGTCCTCTTGCACGCACTCATTGCAAATCCGATGAAAACCTACTCAAAAAAGCAACCCACTGTCCAAAAATTCTTGCAGGAGAACCTCAATAATTTACATCTTGTCATCGTCATCATGACACACACTTTGGTTGAAAACCGGTTCGGTTTTTTGCCAACTTCTGTTGCCATGCTTTGACAGCTCTGCTTTTGTTGTATTTTGACTCTTTTCAACAGCCGCATATCAACATCACATAAAAAATATGCATACCTATTCTGCTTTAGCTTTCATTGCTGAAAAATTCAAAACCGCATTTGCAAGATTTACATGATGGAATCCAATACCGTGCTCAGCTGCATAAATGCTTTGCAAACTCGTATTCTGAGAAGGAAAAGACAATAAGCAGAGATTTAGAAATCAAAGGAAATCTTTCCGTAACTGATTACTTTACTGTGAATGATTATAATGGGTAAAATTTTACTACAATTTTTACGTGCATAAAATAAGTTATTACGTGTAAACATTAAATGCTTGAATTTATCCAATTTTTAAACGAGCTCGAATGTTTGCATGTAAAAACATTTACCCATTTTTTCGCATAAAAAATACATTTTTAAACATGTCTAAAACATTTATCCATGGATAAATAATAAATACGTATTACATATTATGTTAATAAGTGAAAGAATGAAAGAAAGAACAATAAGAAGGTTTTGCAAGTGGGAGCTACACGTAAGTTGGCTGCATGGATGAAAGTAAAAATATGCGCTATTTTCTAATTGATACCCATTAAGCATTTTTGACACATCATTGGAACATAATTTCTGTTTTTTAAGCCTTAATTTTTATAAACGGCCATATTATGTTTTAAAAAATCAAGCTACTGCAGGAAAAAATTCACCCCTCTCCTTCCCCTGGGGTAAGAGATTTGATAGTTATAAACAAAACACAAGTTTTTAAGCGCTTAATCATGAGCTATCACAAATTATACATTGTCGTAAGAAAAAAAGTTGATTCCGTCCCCCTCCCCCGGAGGATGAATGATGAATCAAATTTTATAATATTCCACTCAGAGCCTTTCTCATTTTCACAACCGATTGGGCCATTTTTACGATGACAATGTCTGTTTTACTCTTAATTAAACAAGGCACTATGCATAGTTTTCGCTATTCTTCTAACAGCCGTATTGCGTCATAGTTGAGCCTAGGACTCGGAAAAATGCAGGGACAGGGCAATATTTCAGATTTAGGTCTCCCTGAAATCAGAGATCAAAGGACAGGCTTCAGCGCAGGGTAAAAAATTCAATTCAGGTTCAGGGAAACTCAGATTCAGAGAGATTCAGGTAAAAGTCAGACACAGATCTTAATATACATATTACACTGCAATGTCGGTGCCGTAAAGTACATGGTTTGACGGAAGGCTGGAGAATTAAGTGTCCATGTCAAGCAAACGCATTTAATATTTTGATTTGACGCATGCGCGTAGAAGATGCAACTAAGGAAACGAGTTTTTTGAACTTTGACGCATGTGCAATAATAAATTCACAAATTGTGAGCAAAAACGAGGTGAAGCAAACTAAGTTTTTTTAAGTTGAACGCATGCGCATGGAATTGGTAATAGTAATGAGGAAGGAAAAGAGCAAAGCTGAAAGTATATTGATTTTGTATGATGAAAATTGAGGAATAACATATAATTTCAGGGATCTGCAGGCTTCAGGTCAGGTAATTGAAATTTCAGGCAAAGGTTGAAAATTCAGCCTAAGCTGAAATTCTGCCCTGACCTGCCCTGAGCCTGTATTGAGTTGCAGTTACCTGAGCCCTGATCCCTGACTACGAGTCCTAGTTGAGCCACTACCACAGCATTGCCGATTTGCAAATCACTGTGTTGTATTTCCACGCGTTAGGCTGCTTCGTTTCGGCGAATTCTCACCAAGCAGGTATTTAATTTACTTTTGGGAATGAGATATTTGAAAATTGACTGGAGAAACTAGGTTGGCTATGGAAATTACGAGAATTTTGAAAATTGCAAGTGGACACATACATATGTATTGCGCACATGTTAATAGAACTTAAGAAATTGATTTATGTATTTGCATAATATTTTCTAAGATCCTGTGTACATTTACGAGAGTCTATAAATTCCTGGAAATGAATTCACCTGAGCTAGTAACTTCACGAAGTATCACAGTCTCGTATAAAAATATCCGGCAACTCAAGTCCTTGAGAAATATTTATTCATTGCCCCTTCTTCCTTCGAAAAAGAAACTATGGATAGCCTGAATTGCTTTAGCAAACAACTAGCGCAAGTGAAAAAAATACCTCAATAAATATTCGTATTATGTTGCACATTCCTCAAAAAATGTGAAAAAAGTCTGAGTTGCATTGCATCCGTAATCGATAAAAATGACTCACAATTACAATCATCCGTACATAATCGAGATCATTTGAGCAGGAGTGGCGTGGCGTGGCACGTTTTGCATCCCTCTGTGATCCAGTTTTTTACTTGAGAGTGGAGAAAAAGCTCCACTCCACTACTGACAGGCAAGAAATANTACTTGAGAGTGGAAAAAAAGCTCCACTCCACCATTGCACTGACAAGCAAGAAATATGATTGTCCTTTCTGACCTTTTGCGGTTGGTGCACAAGAAATGATTTTCAAATGAAACCAACGCACAAAAACATCCTACAAGCTAGCTTAAAATTCATTGCTACTAAAACAGAGAAAATTACCGAAATAGACCTGATCAATGGACCAAATGTTCGGTTCGATTTGCAAATAGTAATGATATTGTTTATTATATGCAAGAGGTTTTATTCATTGAGATAAGTAGGGACACAATAATTCGAGTGCTAACAAAAACCGGTTGTACCTGAGGCGAAATCGAAGTTTGTCCAGAAGATCAAGATCGAGAATATTTTTTTTTCTGTTGCCATGCATCATCAGCTCTTGCTTTGTTCTCATTTATTTCATAGCAGCTTCCCCGAACGGAACTCNGTTTGTCCAGAAGATCAAGATCGAGAATATTTTTTTTTCTGTTGCCATGCATCATCAGCTCTTGCTTTGTTCTCATTTATTTCATAGCAGCTTCCCCGAACGGAACTCTCTTCTTCATTCTAAAATTACTTAATCGATTGGAAAATTTTCTAAAAAATCATGAATAAAATTTTCTTTTTATTCCTCGCGTCACTGGCATTTTTGCATGCCCCAGTGTTTGCCCTAAATGTGGAAGACATTTTGCAAGCCTGCCATGGAAACTTCATTACTCAGGATTTCAACATAAGTTGGGTGAGCTCTTACGAAGATAATTTACTTTTTGAATGTAAAGTGCATTTTTAAAACATTTCAATTCATTTCTTTCAGGCAAATCAGGCCTTTAAGGCTCCCCGAACAACTTTCTATCCACTGGTTGACAAGTACAGTGCGTACGTGTTAACCCAATACCTATTTCAAGCAAAGGATTTCAAGGTCATTACAGAGTCACAATTGGAGCATTCCTGCATCGCCACCCACGTGAAGGAAGGTCATCATGGTCTTCAGAACTTGACAGGATATGACAAGTCAATACTGACCTCGATTCTCCAACCCAATATTCCAAAATTGCTGAGTTTTCATCTCCCCACCCCAGCAGGTAAGTAAACAGCAAACCTTTCCAGTTTTCTCATCTGCAAAAAAACTCGTTCCCATTTTTTTTTTCATTTTTTATTTGACAGGTATGATTGGATCTGGCTATTCCTCTGTTGCTCTCACCGACAACCAAAACTACGTTGTGCTCGACCTCTGCTTTGAGAATGGACTTCGTGGATTCGTCGTCGCATCTCCCCAACCTTATTTAGATGACCTATCTCTGGCTGTGATCACTGCTCATCTGAAGTCTCTCGGGTTCAAGGAGAAGAATTTCATTCAACTGAACTACCAGGATTGCTTTGATGGTAATGGAGATGTTGCGCCTTATACGGCTGAGTTGCCCATTCCAGCCCCACCGGCTGTTCTGCGGACAGTGCCGATCCAAATCTTGGGAAATAATTTTCTGTATCCATCCTTTGTCGCACAGAAAAAGTAATGTGTGAATATACATGCAAAATTTGAATGTTGACGAAACGGGTTGTTCCCTGGGGATAATATACATACTGCCTCATGTTCTTTCTTCCACAAAAATCTGTTACTGTTAAAATAAATAAAGTGATTAAAATCTTTCGGCTATAAAATGGCTTTTGCTTGCTTAATGTCCTATTATTATAAATCGCATATTTATTCGATTACTCTCAATAGGCAAGCTCTGTGAAGTTCGATGATGGCTAAGTTTTTATAAGGAAAAAGTACACAAAAACATAAAGTGCAAGTTCTTACATAAAGTACAATACAATTGCACAAGCAAACGAAAAAGAACATATGTACTATGTGTACATCTATAGTAGTATGTAATACAAAAATGCGAATCCAAATATATAAAAATTTTCGCATTGTGTAAGCTTTTTGCAATCGATTATCTAAATCTAAAATCAGGGATGGTCGCACACTAAACCAAAACCCAAAATTTTTGTTATACATAGTCAGTCTACGCTATACATGGTCAAAATTTGTCGCAAGATGTGACAATATGGAAAGGATAGAGCAAAAAAGAATCTATCGAATGATATACATAACCAGAGTGCGACCATCCAGTGGATAGTAACTTTATCCATCCAGGATAAAAGGGTTTTTTTCCACCTTAAGTAAGGTGGATGAAAGTAAAGCCCTGG
>JAHZNI010000383.1:0-18663 GCA_027744415.1 Seira ritae
CTTAACCCAGTTACTTTTGAGATTTTGACCTTGCCTGATTTAAGGAAAGTAACAACTCGTCATGTATCGGAGATGAAGAAATTCATACCGCGAGGTCGTGCGAGCCAGAAAGGAACGGATATAACCAAATTCAAATCACCAGAGAGTAACTTTCCTACTTCCGGTCAAAGACAAAATAGAAAGCCGCGTACGAACTTTCGTACACTCCGCAATTATAATTACAATTTAAGAGAGAGAAAATAGTTTGTTGTGTAAATATGTAAATATTTCCCTAAAAAAATAGCTTAAGCATGAGATAACTCAAGAGTTGAGTTAAAGTTATGATAATAATTATATTAGAGTTTAAGAAAGCGCTATAAAAATGAAGTGGTACCATAAGATCAGAATAATAAAAGTGCACTATAAGATTACGTCATTAAGATGGCAAATCTTTATTATATCTTTCGAAGAGAGACTAGATTGTTACGTCATTAAGATGGCGAACATCACCTAACTTGTCCATATATTACGTCATTTTGATGGCGAATAAGATCTTAATGCATAACGTGAGATGTCGAACGTCTATGTAGATATATGGAATGTTATTATAAGACAACGTAACTAATGGAAATGCAATAATCTATCTCATTGCAGATAAAGAATCGANAGATATATGGAATGTTATTATAAGACAACGTAACTAATGGAAATGCAATAATCTATCTCATTGCAGATAAAGAATCGAGAACAGAATGAAGCGTGGTGGAACGACTATCGCTGGTGCAAGAACAAGTTTGGTATTTCTCCAGTTCGGGTTTTCGAGAGACATGGATTCTCAGAATTTCGAAGAGGAGTTATCGAGAGAAACACGGAAGTTTCCAGTATCAAGGTCCATCCATATTTGAAGGAGATACTGAGTTGGGAAATACCGAAAACGTCATTGCTTCCTCCAGCATCACCATTAACACCGGATGTGATAATGAGTCCTAAATGGATTATGACAAATGAACGATTCGATATGGTCCTGGATGACTTAAGAAGGAAGAAAGAGTTTGCCGTTGACCTCGAGTACACGCAAAGTTTAATTGACCAGGGATATCTCGGAACCTTTCCTGCTATCTTGCAGATATCCACATATAAATGACTTAAGAAGGAAGAAAGAGTTTGCCGTTGACCTCGAGTACACGCAAAGTTTAATTGACCAGGGATATCTCGGAACCTTTCCTGCTATCTTGCAGATATCCACATATCAGAATGACTACATAATCGATCCACTCATGCTATGGCCGAGAATCAGGGAGCTAAAACCAATTTTTGAAGACCCTGCCAAAGTAAAAGTATTCCATGGCGCGGAAAACGACGTGACTGAGCTCCAGAAGCATTTTGAAATTTTTACGGTTGGCCTGGTGGATACTCGAGTCGTATGCAAAGTGTTAGACGGAGTTAATCAAGGACCAAATCTAGGAGACTTAGCCAGAAGGTACGTTCCAGAGGTTCAAGGAATGAATAAAGTCTTCAGAGCTGCAGATTTTACTCTGAGACCATTGCCAAAGGACCATAGTAAGAGAGGATTTCATTTTAACAGGCTAAAAATGATTATAAAACTTTCAATTGATTTAAATATGATCTCCCGAAGAAATACATACAGTTTATTATGCATACACAATCGAGGCTTTTTGAATGAGGTGTCGAGAAGGAATTAAATAATTAAAATGAGTGTTTACCTGCCGTTTTTTGTCACTGTCACTCATTTTGATTCTTTTTATAACAGCGATGCAAGTACATCAATCACCTATCCTCCTTCATTTATCAAGCTAATAAAATATCTTTGTCTTTGTACAATGCTTTTATTGATGTGCTCAGTTCTTTTAAAATGTTAATAATTGCGCGGGTCGGTTTTATTCGCTTTAATCCCATTCTATTAAAGATTTTCCTGGTATTAGGTTTATATTGTGTACGTGTACTTTACAAGAATTTATGATGTACATATGCAATACATAAATTAGCAAATGATGTGAGGCGAATTAAAGTTTTACATGCGCATGAGGCCGGAAGATATAGACATTCACTAAAGTGCCATGCCATGCATGCATAATAAGAAAGATTAGTGCTGGATTTGTAAAACTCTTTTAATCGAAAGGATGAATTAACTATTTGAATTTTGAAATTTGAACTACTATGAATTTTTATTATTGACTTCGTCGTTTCTAGGCTTGGTTGGCTTGTAAGAAATATTTATTAAACATCCGTATTGCGTTATTATTATAGAGTTACTTGCAATTTTCGAACATTGGTAATCAAATTGGAAAATAAATTAACTCGAAAATGAAAGACAATAAGAATGTTTATATTTAAAATCTAAAGTTATTACATTTATGTAGCACTTTTATGATTATCTCGGCTAACACTAGAGACTTTTATAAGATTTTAAGTAAGAATTAATTGACACCTTTTAATTCAAAATATGTAATTTAGCTGAAAAATCTTTCACAATACTTAAATAAGATACAAAAATAACGAAAATAAGATTTTATTCAATTATTCCGAGTGGTATTGATGCATGAGAAAACAGGGTTGACTGAAAGTCATTATGACCTAATGTTTGAGAAGTATTTAAATGTACTAAATCGATAGAAAAGATAACATGGAAGATACGAAATTTATATTTTTTGATAAAGGCATACATAATCGCGAAAGGAGTTTTATCGTTAATCAATCAAAAGTTTCCTAATCTGCAGGCGAAGACGAAACTTGAGAAAACAAATATGATTACAAAACTAGACTGATTTCCAAAATGACTAAGAGAGAACTAAAGCTTTAGGTTTAAATTATAATATGTGGCATGTGGAAGTAAACACTGAATTTTTTGAAAGACCATCCTCTTTGCAAAGAATACGATTGCGGTTCATGTACTCATGCAGCATCGTCTCTGGATATGCTTGAGCCAGCTTCCATAGACATTTGGTGCTCATCTATTGAAAGAAAAAATTATTAGCACATACTACACAAACACATCAACAATTTAATTAACTTGAAGGTATACTTTCTTAGAATTTAGGTACTGACCTCTGAATGTCCCACCGCCAGCCAACGTAGACTTGCCATGCGAAGAAAGACCATATATCCAGTAACGTCCGTGACTAGATTTCGATGCCTCAGATTGATGATGTCAAGTCTTTTCAAATCTAGTTTGGACAAAATGCATAATTATGTGCACATGTGCTAATTTTGGCTCAATTAAGTTGGTTTAAGTATCATGTACTCACTTTTTAAATTTATCAATCCTTTCTTGCATCCAATCTGCTGAAAGTCAATCCTGTTATAAGCCTTATGCTTCAAAATCCACTCACACTCCTCCTGACTCAATCCAGTGAGAACATCATCAATGCAAGTCGTACTGATCTCCCCCAAATAGCTCTGATTAAGCCTCAACTCCTCCAGCTGCGTCATTTCCCTAAAGACCACTTCCAAAGCTGGCACATGAGCCCGAGAAAAATACATTTCGAGCTTTCTCAGTCGTGGAAACGCTCCTGCAATGCGTTTCGTCAAAATCACATTGTCAAAGTTCATGGCTAACGTCAACTCATTTACCAGAATCTTGAGTGGCGTAGCCGGCACCAAAGATTTTTGATTAGCGTTTGGACTGGCAAAGTGCTGGTTGAAGAAGACCTCCCAGTTGGAGGTTGGTGCCCATGTCCGGAGCAGCAACTTTTGCAGATTTGGCACAAGATCATAAGAAAAACCAGGGAAGCTGACTTGGTAAGCGGGGAGCTCGAACCCGTGAATTTCGAATGTTTGAAGCTGCAATAACTGTGGAAAGTCTAGGATTACCTCAGACCTCCGGAACAGATCAGTCACCTTCAAAACTCGTAGTGAATACTGAAGCGATTGCAATAGACTCTTGAGGGCTCCAGAAGTAAATTTGGAGGCGCCCACGCTGAAATGTAATTCCTTCAGATGGAGATTCATTTCCGTCAAGGTTCGGAGAATCTCGTCCGTAATGAGAACGTCGAGCTTGAGACATGTCAAAGTTGGCAATGGATTCCCCTTCAATAACTTAATCAAAATCTCCTGTTTTTGCTGCTGTTCATATGCAGGTTCACGGGGAAATTGAATTGTCAAACTCTCCAGTGATGTCTTTGAAGCGGAGACCAATGCGAATAATAACTTTTGCGTGGTCGCGTCGGAAGAAATGTTACTTCTCCGGCGGTCATGAAATGCGAGCTTTTTAAGATTTGGCAACGATATCCCAGCAAGGAGACCTTCATCATCGTATGTGGCATCACTGTAAATGTCCTTATGAATGACAAGGCTCTCTAACTCAGAACCACATATCTTGAGAAATGCGATGACACAGGGCGCAGTCTGAGCTTGGAAGACGTCTGAATGGAAAGTAAACCGTGTGAATGGTAGTTTGATGGATACAAGGAGGGATCTCCGGGTTTCGGGGTTAATGATGTCGAGATAGCGCTTGAACTGTCCAATATTATGCTCAAGACCTCCGAATATTTGTTGGTAGTTCTTGCGGAGGATGTTGGTAGCGGCTTTGTTCCAATGATGGCACACGAGACGAACCTGAATGAATGAAATGAATCTAAAATTTGATCTATATATTTTAACAAATTACATGTTTGTTAGCAAACCTTGCACAGTTGCTGGCGACTGTAGGTGGAGTTCACACAGGATGACACCAAATGCTTGAAAATTTCATCGACGATCTAAAAATTGAATTAGTAAATGATTACTATACACTTTTGACACGCTCGTCGGAGTCAATTCATTAAAAACAGTTATGACATGTGACATACATGGTCGATTAATAAGGGATGTGGTTTCACATATTCATCGACGAATTGAGAATCTGCCACATTTCCACTCATGGCGAGTCTGTGACCAACCGCCGACACAGGAACGATTGACATCTTCCATGAAAAGTGATAAAAATTAGTGTCTCCTATTTATTCCATTATAACTTAAGAAAGATTTGTCTAGTGTCGTGTCTACAAAGTTATTCCTTCAATATCACTCTTCACTATTTTTCACGTGAAAAAAACTTCTCAGACGGACTCATCAAACCAAAACCAAGTCTGCACTCCGCACGTTCTCGGACTAGATTCCCACTAAAAACTGACTCGCTTCTTCCCAAGCTTTTTCTACGAAAGAAGCAGTCAGACGCAGCACCTTTGTTCCTTCGCAGAATCAGACAAGATCATACCTATTATGAATATGTGTTATATAAAGATATCAAATGTTGCACAATTTTGATTGGCCTGAACGTTAGCCACTTGCCAGTTAATGACTTCTTCTGACAAACAATAGTACGTATCCCTAAACAAACCACTCCACAGAATACTTCGGGTATCAATGACCATGTAGCATGCGTCTTCTCAGCAATATTCATTTGATCGACAGTCCATGCAAAAATTTCCAAACAATAACAAAAAAATCAATCATTTATTTAAACCGGAAGGAAATAATCTTCCTCTAGATAGCACACAACACCAGACTCCGCTGACCCGTGAATGTTGCATCTCTCTGACACCACCACAATAATATTTATCCTAATTCCTTTGTAGAGACAGCCATAAAGCTCATTTAAGTGTGAAGACGATACTTCTAGTGAAACATGAGTGATTCTTCCGAGATCATCTCAGCCAATATTTGATTTTTTCTTTCTTATAATCCAATTAAGTAGATATCAACACTTTCTTGGATGATTATTTTGATTCTAGTGATTTATTGGATAACAAAATAATCAAATCAATTTTTTCTTGTCTTCTTCGATATGCGAAAAAATCTAATCGAGATACTGACTCCCCAGAAGCAACAAGATGTAACTATGTATGTAGCAACAATGCAAACTGCAACGCAACTGCATGGACGTTTACGACTCTAGTGAAGTGAGACGAAAGCGTCTGCTCTTGCTGTTGTCTTTTCTTCTTGACTTCTCGTCATTATCAAATCGTAGTCGTACTAATGACAGCAAAAAGTCAAGGGAAATCCAACTTTTTCTCACAGATTCTACCGAACTATCCACTACCAAAGCAAAGAAATTTCAACTTCCTCTTCTTATTATTTTCTTACCTATCCATCCATCCAAGAGTAAAATGTTGATCAACAACTAACAAGAGTCAACGGCCGATGTGGTAAATAGTCAAATGTAGATGAGCAGAGCACGTTCTCAGTCAGTTCACAAATTTTACGATTACGATTCACCACTACTACTTGGCTATGACGCTGCAAAAGCCATGCCCTAAAGATTTTTTTAGGTGAAAAGACAAAAAATAAAGTAAAATGCTCTTCTGTTTTGTTACTTATACTTTTTTGACATGACTGATCTTCTAGAACACTTTAAATTGAAGTGAGTGCATATGCACATTATGCGAAGGGAATGGCAGAAGGCGTATCATGAAATTCATGATAATCACACGATGAATGAAACATCATCGTGTTTATTATCATGTTTTAAAAAGAAAAGAAGCATAACTGTAGTCGTATTATGATGATATGATTACACGAGACGGCCACGGCCGAGGGATGTTGCATGGGATGAGTGTAAGCAGCAGATTTTGATGTACGTCAAGTAAGTCAAGAAGGCAAGTATAAGTAAGTCGAGTATAAAGGCAAAGTCAACAATCTTTTCGAAGCAGAAGCCATTGAATATCTTCATGTGGGAAGATTATCTGTAACAGAATGAAATACAACTTGGGAGAAAAAATAATAAGCGAGAACAGAACCACATAAAAAGTACCATACAGTACACTTGAGGAATGTTCTTTGTTTGAAAAATGCAAAAATATGTAGACCTGAAATGAAATGCTGAAAAAATTGCAATCGTAAACTGCACAATACAATTTATATTGCAGGTATATTGTGTTTTATGAAACTGTAAAATAATAATTTAAAAAATGTAGAGTGTCAGCCATGAAAATTCTTTTATGTCTGAGGAAATTCCGCAGCATGAATGATGATGAGACTCTAAGTAGCATGCAGATTGTCCCGGTTTGTTTTAGATAAGTGAAGGAATTTTCATGAATGGTTTAGGTTAAGATTGATAACTTCATTGGTTCCCCCGCGATGCAAAAATAAATGCTTATCAGTTCGATTTACTTTGGTGCAGTATGGTATATGGTTAATGGTTAGCCACATGCTTACTCGTATTTGTTTTAATTTACAGTATGTGGGCTTGGGGAAATCAAAAAATCGCAAGAAAACCGGTTTTTACATAGGAAAATTCAGAACATACGTACCACATACTTTACTCCTTTGTAAGTGAATCACTGCAATAGTTTGAAATCGCATGAGTGCAATCAAGATAATATTATCGCTACTATCTGCTGTTTAGTATATATTATTGCAAAAGATTAATCTGATGGATATGGCATGGCGAATGATGACAATTTTCGATGTCCTCTATTTTAATGGGAAGATTTCGAACATGACGAATGCAAGTACCTCAATGGAAAATGGAAGCCAAATAACCACAACGCACGTGAATCTTTATGACTTTGATTTCACGTTCCCATTCAAGGAGGATGTCAAGGGACACGTTCAGTGGATGTGGATGTGTCGAAAATTATTGGCGACTTCGACAGAAAATTTTTGATAAAATACTTACGCTGTGGGTTCTCGTTTCTCCCCACACAAGGTAGGAATTTACAAAGTAGGTTGTATTCTTGCGGAGTAAGTTTTCAGAGCAAGTCCCATTTCAACACTTTATCCCAATCGACTCCAAATTAGAGTATTTTTTTACAACCAGAGTGTTTTCTGCCTTTCACTTTCAAATGGAAGGAAAAATATCGTCTGCTTTTATTTGCCTTACTTGACAGTTTAAGGAGGCTGATTTAATGTAGAAATTAGGAATGTACCGGAAGCGAGCACGCAAAATACATAATCTGGTTGATTGCAAATTGCCCAAGGAAAATTGGGAATATCTTGGAATGTTTATTTATTCTAATGAGCTAGCTATAAAAAACGTAAATGAAAGTTGTTTGTTTTTTATTTACCGAGTGAATGGAATCGTCCGTTCGGTTCAATCAACTTTTCACTACTTGCTTTGAATTTAGGAGTGCTAATAAACTGCAATCCATATGCCAGACCAGATGCTCTCTTAAAAGAAAATGTCCCACTGGCCTGCTTTGTTATTCTTTAGAGCAAGCGTATAAAAGTTAATTACGCTAAATGAAGATAACTTTTTTGGTGGAAGCAGTTAGCAAAATTAGGAAAAGGAGAAGCTTGGCGAAGATCTAAAATTAAGAATACACTTCCTTTTTGAAATATAGGAGCACCGAAAACAGAAGCTTCTTACTCACTCCAAGATTGTCGTATATATTTCTTCTAATGAGTAAGTCAATTAGTGTTACTTAACGAAGAAGTAAAAAATGCATTTCAAAAATACCATGTAATTACATACATACCTAGGTACATATTTCATTTCACAATGCAGTAGAGTGAATGTACTGGTACTGGTACAATACAAATACTAAGTATGTACGTGTATGTGAGGATACCCTCCACATTTAATTTCTTCCAACATGGAAGTAAGTGATTGGTTGGGAGTTGGGAGGATAAAAATAGTTAAATAAATGTTGCTTTAAGTGCATTCCATTTCTGAAGAAAATGGGACAGTAGAACTTTAACCTCAAAGAAATAGGTAGGAAATAGCAGGTGTCATTTATCCTTCAGTACCGATTTCTCGTGAATTTAAAACAATGCGAAATGAAATAACTTTCACATCGACATGCATTAGAGCATGTGCATCAATTTGGTTGGCGCAGAGTGAAATTTACCTAGTACATAGCCTGAAAACCATTGACCTGGTCCCAACGCTTCATGCAATACCCAGGGTCATTATGTAAATCAATTTCATGAAATGGTTATGCATGTATTGTATATGTCACATGTATATCCAGTTAACTTGAATAGCATTCACGAGAAACTATTAAATTCTTAATATATAATCCACAAGTTAGAGAACCCAGATCATTCATGCAATCGAGAAACTAATCAGAACTTCGCATTTTCCACTAATATTTCATACAAAATTTAAATGTGCTGTGTTTTCTACAACTTTCAACACGTGTCATCCTGGATATTATTTTAATCTATTTATTGTTATTTTGATTTTCCTAAATAATTAGGGGTAAGGTAACACGTATCTTTAAAATATACCTACTAGACTGTAAAAGTCCTTGGAATAACTTGGCCCGGAGAAGTACAATGCACTAGAGAAGATGCTATCTATGAGCTTAACGCAACCTAGCCAATCTTACGCCTTGTCTGGCACGAAACGATATGCATAGCTATTTTTATTGTTTTCATAATTACTTTGCCTTTCTTTATAACCATCTTCATTTTACAATTTGTGAGAAATTGAAGTTTTAATCGCATATTTACTCCCATAATTACTAATGTTTCGGTAATAGCATGAAAACTTAAGCCAATTTGGCAATGTAAAGTAAAGAATTATTTCTTTTGCGAATTCCCAATTTGTTTTCCATCCTTACCTCCAATTTTGACAAAAACGGACGAATGCAAGTTAACAGCTCACCCCAGCCTTAGCCTTAGCTACCAAGCAACAAATCCAATTCTAATCATAAAGCGTAACAATTTTTGCTGACTCATATCTCTATAATACCTACTTCTAGCGAAACTAATACATAGCACTACTCATACATTATACTCCAGCTAACTCTTCTAGATCTGTGGCTTCTAAAAAATTTGCTAGGTCGTCTTCTAAATTTTCCTGCTCTATAATTCATTAGCCTTAGCTACCAAGCAACAAATCCAATTCTAATCATAAAGCGTAACAATTTTTGCTAACTCATATCTCTATAATACCTACTTCTAGCGAAACTAATACGTGGCTATAGCGACCGTCTACCCTATAATTGGTTTTCCAGTTCTTCTCCCTCCCATAGACAGGTTAATTATTCTTCTAAAATGTTGAATAGGATTTTCCTTAAAGCTCAGCCATATATTCAGCCAGTACAAATTATCAGCGCTATATGATAAAAAATTGTAGTATCCACTAACATATGCACATTATTTTAGAACCTAAGCGCTCTAGTAAATAGCACTACTCATACATTATACTCCAGCTAACTCTTCTAGATCTGTGGCTTCTAAAAAATTTGCTAGGTCGTCTTCTAAATTTTCCTGCTCTATAATTCCTCTATTTTCATTTCGACTGCAACCGCCATCTTCAAGAAAGCACTGAAAAGATCTTCCCAGAACTTTTTGGCAACTTCTTAATTCTCGCAAACTAATAATATACGCTAAGACGTTATTCGATAAGTCAGTCAATCAGTCAGTCACAACCACAACAGCATCTCATTTCAATAACACAACCCTCGTTCATGAGCTATGGTTATAGCATTATAGCCGTAGTCCTTCAGTACCTTTAATACCTATGCACATTACGATTACATATATTATGTCTTTCAGAGTGGTCAGCAGTTGCTCGCTTCCTAATTCATCGTCTTGAAGCAAAGTAGGCAAGGCATCTCTCTGTCTTGTCTTTCCTTCATAACTCATTGTCAGCCTAAGCGAATAAAAAGGCAAAAGTTACGTCACTAATAAAAAACCCAAAAACACTTTCGCTTCCCTAGCCTGCCCTCAAGCCATGCATCCATCCTTCTTCACAGTACGCAATATGCCATGAAATGGTAGATGGTTTGTTTTCAAAAAATGCTGCAAAAACCAGTTATAAGATACATACCTGCTTCATTATGCTTACCAAAAATGACTATAACATTATACCTGTTCACCTTTTTTAAAAGGCACCTTACACAATAATGGGCTATGCATATAGCCATCATTAACTTTGCACATGTTGATGTTACATAAAAATCGAAACTATGCTGAGGTGATTCAAACAGTCAAACTCCACATGTTCCTCCGCTCTACCTACTCTAGATAATTCTTCGCAGATACTTTTTATCATACCTTTCATCAGAAAAACACACTTTTTGGTAAACAACTCAAACTTCAGAAGTCTATACGTAATTCTTCCTATCTGTCCATAAATTCGTCGATTTCATTAGGATATCGTATTGTGGTACTTGGTACACTTTGTTAAGTGTTAAGTGTAAGTACACAATTGTTAAAATACAATTTTTGAAAATACAGTTTATCATCATCTCATTCGCATTCAGGTAAAAATTTATTCATTGTGATAATTAAATATAGTTTCTATCTAAGGTAGTAGTAGACAGCTAGACATTTCACATGTTGATTTTTGGTTAGGAATTTTGCATCGCATTGTTAATTTTATTGTAACAATAGTAGTACATTTAATCATTATCATATCAGAAGCAGTGTTCTAGTGGTTGTAGTCAATATCGACGTGAGATCGCGATCCATTCGTTTTGCATCCATATCCGTCCTACCTATTTTTAGGCCTGTTCCTACTGCATATGTACTATAGGAAAAATAGGCATGTGCCCGTGCATATAGAAAGGGAAATTGCTCGAATCATATTTAATTTCATTGAAGCATTGCAGGGAGTGACAGTGGTCAAACGTTAAAAAACATTTATAAATATTTTGAAGTATTTCGAATCATAATATTTTGTTCGATATTCTGATATTATTAAGCCTGGATCAGAAGTCGTGCATGTGCAATCGTAATCCAAAATATCTAAAAAAAATTATGTACCAAGGATTCGACCTGGTTCAAATTCGAATTGTCTTGTGTTAATTTAATTAAAGTAGAAAACTACGTGAGCAATCAATCTATTTAGGCTGGGTTTGTTGGTGATTTACTGTTTTCAAATTAGTCAAACAAGGTATGTAAGGTATAGCAAGCATGTATGCATAATTAGATGATGAGTACAGCAAAGTAGTTATGTATTTAGAAAGAATCATGATCTGGAGAATTGCTCAATTTAATTTTTTTTGCAAAATTGTTAAAAACAAATTACAAATGTAGGCTTGCAAATTCCATTATGATTACCAGAGCAAGCGTAAACATATACCTACTTTTACATGTGCCCTAATAATGAAAAATAGAAACTAGACGCGAAGTGACCTACATAGGTAGTTTTTGCAAGCTTGTGCGCTGGCGCAAGCCTTATGCCATACGAAGTGGAGCGTAAACGAATACCTACTTTTACATGTGCCCTAATAATGAAAAATAGAAACTAGACGCGAAGTGACCTACATAGGTAGTTTTTGCAAGCTTGTGCGCTGGCGCAAGCCTTATGCCATACGAAGTGGCAGCGGCAGAGCTCGTTCTTGTAAAGCTCATTAGAAAGGGACTCGTCCATGTACATCATGGAACTATGTATACAATTCGTAGTGAGTACGTGATCAGGCAGGGAAGAGAGGAAATGATAATAATGACCAAATGATTGACGGGCAGTGAAGGTGTGGACGTGCCACGCTTTAATTTTCGAATACTGGTCCACTTTTTGAAATTCCATTTAAAGTAGCAGATTTTTTTGTTTTTATTAGAATCAAGGGAAACGGAAAATTAATGAATGATTTATGTTGATGTATCACTTTAGACAAGTTTTTTTTTCGATTAAATAGTATGAATGGAATAAATAATGTAGGCATTTTACAAATTCCCATCCTACAAAAAATATACATGTTCCATGCATGTACCTACAAACACAAATGCATAATATTTACTCTGATTTTCGCGTGTTTAACCTTGACTTTGTGTTTTGTTTGCTTCAGTGAATTTCTAGAATAAAAAAATATCTCGAGGATTTTTCAACACTGATACACTGCGCTCTGGAGAATATATGTATATATTTTTGGAAGGAAGACCCACAACTACCTAGCACCTGGGAATCTTTTTTTTTATCCAAAATCCAACCTGTTTTTAAATTGCATTAACGCTTTAGCGAACCTCGGACTGAAAAAAATCTTTTAGTTTCATGTGAAGTGAAATGTAATTATAACGCTTCAGAAGTGAGTTGAGCAGTCTCAAGGAAGTATTGTTTCGTGAGTTACTCTGCCATGTGAAAAATGAATTGGCAAGTTGCTGGAGTTATTATTTCTGTAAGTTTCAAAGTGGGATTTTTNTGAGTTACTCTGCCATGTGAAAAATGAATTGGCAAGTTGCTGGAGTTATTATTTCTGTAAGTTTCAAAGTGGGATTTTTTTCGGGAAAAATATTAGTTTAGGGTGATAATACCTAGTATTTAAAATATATTTTTTCCTGGGCATTTTTTCTAGATATCTGGACTTACAGTCCTGATCATAAGCATTTTGCTTTTGAAGGATGGGATTCAACATCAAAATGCAAAGTGGGAGGTGCACAACTCCCCGTACGTGAGAAATGGATATGATATCTTCTGGGATCAGTTTAAATTCGATGAGGATATTTTGATTGTCATCTCATCCCTTTCCATTCTTGTGGGAGTTGTGCAGACATTCTTACCCTTCATGTTTTGCTGCTTGAAGCAAAATGTAAGATAATGTTCCCAAAATACCACTCTGTAAATCCCAAAAATACTCGTGGAAATTCCCCCTCTACCAGATCGTATGAAGCTTAGCTTTATGCAAAAAAAAGAAGTAATAATAAAATGGACAAACTTTTCTGTTCCACAGGACCTGAAACGAAACATTCAACTCTGGATCGGCACCAACCTCGTCCTTGGCGTGGTTGCCACGGCATGTTTCGCCCTAGCCGTGATCTACAAAATCGGATCGGTTGGAATGAAGGGCCCGGATCACATCGGCCGCCTCTCAGCTCTCTACGATGAATGGACCTACGATAAGGGTTTGGCCTATTGCGTGATAATATTTTGTGATATGGTCGTCCTCTTCCTGACGACGTGTATGATGGCCCGCTGGAGCTGCAGTTTGCAGAACAGAGAGAGGCATATTGGAAATCTGTATTAAACGGCTTAAGAATACGCCTCACTTGTTTTCTCCTATTTCCATTTTTTACACTGTATATTTTCTAGGATTACTATTCTTTTTTTTCATTTTCTTATTTAATCTTTGTTTTCGAGAAAGGTATGGGGTTGAATCCTAATCAATGAATGTATTCAAATGAACTTAATCATGCAAAATGTTCGTACAAAACAAATCCGATAGGACATATTTTTTCTTGTAAATTATATCGCATTTAAATTGTAAGAGTGTCAATAAATGATGAACGAAAAATATATGAGTGTTTATGTCATTAATTTTTCCAGACTTTCTGCTACAGCCTAGGGTAATGCATCATGATCATCCATGATCCACACATTTTTGTCCAGACACCTACCTCAGCTACAGGTCTCCATTGTTTGCAAATGAGCCATATCCCATTTCGATATACCATTCATAATGCTTACAGAATTTATCCCCGCTTTAATTAATCCAGCGAACGATTTATCCATGCACCTATTCTGGCTATTCTCCACTCGCATCTTAATCGAGCACATTCCATTTTATCGATCGCTCAACTGAAAACGTTTCCTTGCGCTTTTTGAAGAATAAAGTCAATGCGATGCTGGTTTGTTGAACTGAACTGAAGATGACCATGAATCGGATGCACCCATTAAAATGATTCAATGCCCGCTTATAAATTGCTGCATTATCATAATCCCCTCGTTCCAGTATTTTTATGACACAATCGGTGACATGTTTACGATGCAATAATGCATTTTGAAAAAGTTCCTTCCGTTCCGAGGAAATCGAAGGCACCTATATAAGTTCCAGCGGAAATGTTATTTTCTGTCAAGATCACCATCGACGGGAAGAGAGTTAGAACGCGAAGCAAGACAAAATTATTCTAGATATTTTCTAGTCCTAAAAATCATTTTGAAAATGGGTTCAGGCAAAGTTACGGTTATGTGCCTGTTGGCGATGTGCTTTGCAAGCGTGAGTAAAACATTATAATTCCAGTATTCGTTAAGATTTCAACGTGTGTGATAAATAATTATTTTTCTGAAATCAGGCAATCGCCGCAGTGATCGATCCCCGTGCTGAGATCATCACCGATCCCCAACTCCGTCTTGAAGAGGCAGTCCGCTCCGTTCGTCAATTGAACTCTCCACCAGTCCAAGAAACTGTCAGGAATAACCTTTTGGATGCCCTGTACCGTATGGCCAACGCCAGTACCATTGCCGGAAGTAAGAAATTGTTTGCTTGTCTAACTTTACAGGATAATTTATGCAGTTGTTATAATTTCTTAATATTTTAAAATTAGCCAACGTCAGCAGAGCCGCAGCCACCGTAATCCGTGGTTTTGTCCAGGACAGTTTCAACATTGGTTCCATTGGAGCATACATTCCCAGACTTATCTTCTTGGATGGACCCAGCCAGTTCATTGAGACCATGAGATTAGTCCGTCAAGGACAGATCCGCGTCCCCATGGTAATTATTTAGACTCTAAGCCTCGTAATAATATATTGCATTTAAATAACGGTTTAAATTAATTTTCCAGGACATGGACACTGCCATTGATACCCTCATTAACTTCGCCGCTTCCGTTCGAGACTCCCAGATCACCAGCAATTTGGCCAACCCATTCGTCAACTTCTTCCCGAACATCTTCTCCGGAGCAGAGACCCTTGTTGGAGAGACCCTCCTCAACGTCTTCGCCTGGTTGTCCCCTGTCAGCCCCGGAGACATTAACCCCAACTCACAGAATACCTACTTGAACAGGTGGGACCGATCTACAACCACCCCAAAGCCAGTCCCAAATTAAGAACATCATAAGAGCAAAAATAAGTCTGGATAGCAGTTTTTAAAATTGCGAGCAAAATAGGTAGGGATTGAAAATGTGAGGAATTTTTTTGTATCGGTCTCTTCTTTTCTTGATGTCTTTGTAATGTGAATGGTTGATATTATCCTCAGAGAGTTAATAAAGGAATGTGTATCATTGTGACGGAAATACATGCCCGGAATGCATTTCATTAATTGAAATTTTTACTATCGCCATTTCATTAATTCAAAATTCTAAATACTAATGGATTTGCAAGTATACAATGCTCAATTCTACATACATAATATGATATGCACATACTACTCAAGTTATTCTGACGTTAGGAAATATTAAATTATTGTACCATCTAAACATTGAAACATATCCAGAGCCAGTTTGTTGGCGACTCATTGCGACTAGCGGCTAGCCTCGCCATTTCAAAATTCCAAATGCATATGTATTGTAGTACATCGTCAACGGCAACAGACATAATAGTCATGTCACCCCATAGCTACATCCATACTGAAGCATGGATGCCATAAAATATCATTCCGTCCGAAAATAGTTTTCTTATTTCAAAGAAATTTGGACAGTGTACATAAATGAACCAGGAAATGTTCAAAATGCAGCTCGTGTGAAATCCCCTTCAATTGCATTCATCTGATTCATCATCCATCTGCACAGATTTTTTGGATGGGAGTATAATCATTTGACTTGATCGATTGGTCCATAAATCTAAAATGTCACTGGAGAATCTCTACTGCACATGGTCTATTTATATGTACTCTAACGGTTGCATATTGCATACATGAGGCAAGTCCCGATAATGATGACATTGTTCAAAAACGGATACACCTACTTGCATTATTGATGAATTGGATGAATAGTCAAGCAGTAAAAAAATCTATGTCATATAAAACCAATTGGTATAGGAAGAAACCAAGTCCGTTTCTTTTAGATAGACCTCTGGATAACACTTGACTGAATCATGATCGCGACCAGCAAATTGTTCCTCTTGGGCGCTATAGCGCTTGCATTTGTTGCATCAGTAGGTGGAAATTTTACAAAATTGAAATCAACTAGATAAATTTGAAATTGAGGTAAATCAAATCTGAATTTCTCCAGGCATCATGCGCCGAGTTGGACATCATTGATCAGATGTCCCGAACACAGGAGGTAGCGCATAGGCTGAAAATGGCCATCAAAGCCGTGAAGCAACTTGACAGTAGTCCAATTATTCAGGAAACAGTTAGAACTAACTTCCTCAGTTCTCTTTACTTGATGGCAAATGCCAGTCATGTTGCCGGAGTAAATGTCTCGAGAGCTGCGTCAACAGTTATTCGAGGTAAGAAAATGACGCGTACCATTTGCTACGAACTAAAATTGCATGCAATTTACCAAAAGTATTTCTGAAAATTAGGTTTCGTTCAGGACAGTTTCAACTTGGGCTCCATTGGAGTGTACTTGCCTCGTCTTGTCTTCCTTGATGGACCCACTCAGTTTATTGAGACTTTGAGACTCATTCGAACCAACCAAATCCAAATTCCAAGAGGTTGGTGAAATAATTTAATACCTACTTTATGTAGAAAAAATTGCCTTCACTAAAGTAATGCATCAATTTTAGACGTTGACAGCGCAATGGACACGTTGATAAACTTTGCCTCTTCAGTTCGGGACTCGCAAGTGGCAGGCAATATCAATACTCCTTTCCTCAGTTTCTTCCCCAACATTTTTGGGGGTGCCGAGACTCTTGCTGGCGATGGTAAATTACATATGTAGAAGTTTGCATAAAGCATTGAGATAATGAGCTTTCATTTATATTGTTAAAACATTACTTTTCTTTGTTTCCAGTACTTTATAACGTCTTTGCTTGGTAAGTGAGATTATATTGCGGAAAAATCTAATTTAAACCTCGAATCTTTTTAATGGTAATGTGCATTATTCTGCTAAAAAAATAATTTAGGCTTAGCCCCATCAACCCGGGAGATATTAGTTTTGGAGCTTCCAACACTCTCGCTAACAGATGGGATAGCAAAACTACAACAACTGGAAGAACTCGCGTTGCAGAAGAATAAAATTAGCTGTTATATTACTTGGTTGTATGTATTTGTTTTAATATGAGTTATTTTGTTAAAAGATTATGCGAAATTTTAAGAAAAATAAACAACCAGTCATAGTCAATCACAAAAATTCATTCGATGTTTGCATTAAAAATTCAGTTATTAATCAAAATGTTAGTAAAACTATATTTTCTGCAAGTGCGTCACAAATGTCACAAAATAATAGTTACATAGTTTCACTATTTAAATATGCAAAGCTTGAAAAGTACATGTGGCGTTGTATGTTGGCGTCATTCTTCCATTCAGTATCGAAGTCAAGTTTCTGTCGATGAAAATTCTGATATCTCATTCACTAAATGATCCTAACTATTCTGGAACGCATTCAATCATTCCCATCAATTTTAGGAAGTGCTTTCGAAATCACTTACCGTTTTCCCCAGGTCTGGGTGGCATTTCAAACCAGCACGAAACTAGTTTCGTTACATTAATTGCTTATTTATGCAAATGAGCTTGTCTCTAAATTTTCATGTCACACATGTCAATCGCTAATCACCGAAAGCTGCGTGTGGTCGGGGTGACATGATACAGATCAGTGGGCCACTTATGTCAAACAACTTTCTCTCGCGGTGATCCAATAGGCATTGGTTTTTTACAATGAGGGATTGGGATGCATTAAATCATCATAAATAGGAGAACACAGCATAAAATTAAATATAAAACAATGAATCCAAATTCCATGAAAATATAGACATTCATCATAGAATGTCATACGTCATAGCTATGGCAGAGTTGGAATTATTTTCGCTTTCAATTAGTTAATTTTCTATAGAGCAGTAGAAATTGGTGTTCGGAACGAGAAACATATCCTAACCGACAAGATGGTGCCCTTATCAATATTATGCCTTGCCTTGTTGATAGGTACTGGCTGGTGTGAGGAGATAAAAGCAGAACCGGAAGTGGGGGTGAGTACTCA
>JAHZNI010000384.1:0-17760 GCA_027744415.1 Seira ritae
CTACATTAGTAATTTCCATTGACTTTTTAGCAGAACTTTGCATGCATGCAACTTACGTAAAATTTTCATAGTATTTTTTTATATTTTCCTAATTTCGGTTAGATCTTTTAGACTTTTGAATTAAAAAGCAACGTTAAACTGGCCCCAACCTTTTGCGATCGATTACCTTATAATTTTATTGATTAATGAAAGAATGCAACAAAACCAATACTTTCAGACAACCCTGGAATTCAAGGTTAGAATAAAAACCTGAATCGTCCTGAGATGAAGGTAAAAATGGAAAGCAAGGTTCCATGTGTCAGCCACCCACACTCCGTCACTTATTGTCCCAACGCCGGAGAGTAACTGACTCTCCAACGATGACATCTTTTTTTTATTCTTCAGATCAAAAAACCTAAATTATGAATCATGCTTATTGTTCATGAAAAACCCTACACTGAGCAAATATTCACCTGCTGATCATTCATATTTTGCAATTTAAAATTTACATAGTAAAGTTAAGCGTAAGCTTTTTTTTAAAAAAAAATGAGAACATGTTCAATCAACCGATTACATTATTAAAATTTCAGATAACAGCAGACAATTCTCCGTATCAGCCTTCTTATCATAATGTCATGAGGTGTATCGTGTCAATAACAAGTTGTCATTATCATTAATTACGCCGTGACACTGCGGCGTGTGAACTTTTGCTACCTACTGAGAGAGCAAACAAGTGAAAGTGGACAATAAATACTAATAAACTTTTTGTCAATGTTGTGCTTACGCTAATTCTAACAGACCAATGCAATTTCATTGATGATTTGCAAGTTCTTAGTCAAAATCAGGTATGCAAACTCACCTCTCCTTTGGAGCAGAGCAAGAAATCAGGGCTAAATGAGACCTGTTATTTTTCGTCCCAGATTATCGATCTTGAATGGACTTAGTTTCTCTGTGGAGTGGGGGAAGGTGAGATGGGACCTCGGTCTAGCTCTTTGTTGGATCTCGTCCGTCGTGTTGAAGTCTTCAGCTTCGGGAGTTAAAAATCCTGCGAAAGGGCATGGCATATATGATTGGTTCATAAATATATTTTATTTGTGAGCAGTTGCTATATAATTTACTTTCATTTGTGACGAATAATAATATAAACGAACCCGAAAAGCAAAACCACCACACAGAGGCGAGTGTCCCATGCAACCCAAATTTGAATACCGCAAAGTCAAGTGCTCCGATTTTACCTTCACACAGAGTCGCATTATTATAATGCTTCTGGCTCCTAAAATTAATTAAATCATTGCGACATCCAGTCTAATACATACCGTGATTTCAGCTTTCAATGACAAAGTCGATTGCTAACCACTTCATCTTCCATTGATTAATTGTCCATTATGATCGACAGTCAACAAGAAATTATATCGACATATCATTATCAATAATTCTGATTATGCTGAGGTAAAACAATGATGAAGTTGATTAAGGAATTTAATTTTGCTTGATTGCAACAAATAAATATGAAATAATATTCACTTACAGTCATAATTCGAAATGCAATCAACGATGTCGATCGCAGCGGCGTATTTGCACTGATTGATTTAATTGAGAATTGAGAACAGATAAACGATAACGTTCACGGGTTAATTCAGATGAATGAAACTGAACTTGAGGGAAACGGTGACCTAGTATTTAGAAGTCTTTTTGCAGCTCCGTCTGTCCGGTCTTGTTGCATGGAACTATCTAGGTAAATTGGTACATGTAAGCGTAGTAGCGTTGTGATGTGAATAATTCAATAGGCCAGGCCAGACTAAGGTAAACATGGAGAGTCGGCTCCGACTCTGACATTGACAAAGAAACCGGAGAAGTCTTTTGTTCCGCAAGGAGCTCCCTTGAGACACCAGCACTGCCAGTAGACGTTTTAACCTTCACTTCAGCACAACTCAGCTCCACTCTCGGTCTCTCTTCTCATAAAAATGAAATGTGTAGGAGCTCCACAAACTCGCATAATGATTTTGTTGCTTTGCTTGTGCTTTCCATTTCTACTGGAACTTGGAAATGGGTTAGAACCTGGAACGGAAAGCACGCAAATCGGTCTTTTACACAACCACACCGTAAAAAATGAATGAAGTCATATGAAGAAAAAAATTGATTCTGGAGCAATTGTAGAGCTATATAGCATGGAAAACTATATTACCGTCTGCAATGCGGATAAAAGTACAAGAATACCTAATTTAATCTACTAAATTATTTAAGAGAAAAGAAACTGTAGTCTATGGTCTATCCTCCAAACAGGAAACATCCTGAGTAAGAAAGAAAGACATCTTGGGAAATTAGATAATTAACATTTTGAGTATGACTGGAAATAAAACGTGAATGGATAATGTGATTAAACTTTAGCAGAACAAAGATATCCTGAATGCAGGTACAATGCACGCACATCAAATGCTCACAGAGTAAAGCTTATCTTTCGTAAACAAAATGAGATGGCTTCATCATAAAAAACTTTTTTTAATTATTCCAAAAGCTTATTTTCTGGCACTCAGAGTGCATTCAAATCCTGTTAAACCAAGACTACAAATAGACTTCATCCATTCATTCATGTAAGATAATGAAAATAGATTGACGAATGACGATCTGGCACGCAAACATATATTCTTTGTCAGAAAATATTTGGCTGAATTAAGATTTTTATTTTCACGTATTCAGAGATAAGGAAATGCATCTGTAGACATAAAAGTTAAATGCACTTTCTACAAAAAAAGGTTGTCTTGAAATAAAAAAAACATTAAAAATAAACAACACAAAAGCATACGTTTTACTTCAACTTGTGATGATAATGCATGAAAAATTGTTATTCGACAAATCTAGAATGACAGATTCTTTACTTCAGCAGTCATCACTTCACTATCACCAGATTTTTCACGGCACCCACGACACCTTATAAACAGCATATTTAAGCAACATGTTTTTTCCAAAGTGACGACCGACGACGACGGCGTAAGTAGTGCATAGCAGTACATAGTAGAAATACATCTGCATAAATACCTAACGCATCGTCGTCAGAAGTGCTGCTGATAAGCACGAGCCATACCGAGACCTCTGGTAAGTGGACATGTTGTAGAATTCTTCACTTTTCCAGTTGCAATAAATTCTCGAAATCAATACAAACCGCAAAAACTTAATGATTTTTGTTTATATATATTTTTAAATGGAAAGAAAAAACTTGTATGCTCATGAAGGTATGCCTCGAAATTTTCTCTGCAACAGGAAGGAAGACAAATGCGTTTTATGCTCGACTTCAGTTGGCACTCTAAAGGATGAAAGGTAAGCAAAGACGCTTCCAAAACCGTTCCATCAAGTGGAAAAACACCAAAAAGGATTGCTTCGGTTCTACATCTCTCTCTGCCATAGATTGTGTTCCTCCTTCCGAGAAAGCACACGCTTGTATTATACCTAGTTTATCTAAAAGCGAAGTTATACGAATGTTTTAAACGTGTTCTATGTACTTTCTTCTGATCATGGGATGAATCCTATAATGGCCTCTACAAGGATGCATGATAAATATTTTTCGCGTACTCATAATATGCAACCTTATTGTGCATCTCATTGTCAGCTACTGACTGGCATTGACTTTATTAGTCTTCTCTTGAGTAGGGCAAAATCGTGGCATTAAAAGCTAAAACATAAAAACATGTTTACTTCCCTCCGATCTGCTAAAAATAGAAAATAGGCAATATCATGTTTCCTAAGGGAGGTCTAGGTTTTTTCCACGCTGAATAAGTACATGCGAATGTTTCCGAATATATATGTAAGTACGCATACGCCAAACGCTATAAAAGCTAGTCGAAATTGATTTCAATTTTTTTTTCAATTTTAATCAAACGTTTTTAAAAACTTAACCTAATACAATGAACAATGAAAAACGTGAAATCTGTAAACTAATAATTAGGTATAAAGTACATTATATAGGTACGTAATTTACGTTTTATACAAGATTTATCTAACAAATCATAACATAAAGATGCATATAGAAATATAATACATACAATATATTTTATTTTCAGCAGGACCTGCAGTACAGAAGAAACGATTGCCTATTGTGAATGCCAATGATTAATAATTTTGCTTACGTTTGATAGACTTGACAATTAAATGTAGATTGACCAAGTTTAGATCAGTGTTTTTCAAAGTGGCCATTACCTATTATACATATATTGCTAGTCAGATCAGTAAGCGCTTCATTGAATTCTCAAAAGGTGGTCGATTCTTCAGTATTGCATGGGTGACAGTACAGGAAAACATGAGGATACCCTCATCATCATCAGCTATAAATAGTCTGATTTCATTATAATTATTATCAGACACAACAACTTTGTAACATATTTATTTTATTTACAATATTATCGCTTGTGTAGAAAATAGATACCGGGAAGGTTTCTTCCTAAAATTGTGTGTGGCGCATGGCAGGTTTAATTTTTTATTATTAAATGCTTTGATTTTATCATACATAGTAAACTTCCAAGAAAAAAGGACAGTTCAACAAGTTCAAGTTCAAGAACGATTAAATAAATAAGAATTTACACATTCTTATTTACAAAAGAGAAATTATTTAAACGAACCATAACTATACGCCTTAATTTGTTTCGTTCTTACATACATTTTATTACAATCGGACTCGACCTCATATTTAACGAAAACTTACCCTACAAACAAAACAGAAGAGAAAAAAATACCTTCTGGACTTACAAATAGCCTTCGTCTTAACTTTGCAATACCTAAGCAAATCCTGTCGCATTCGAATTCATTAAATCAAGTTTTGAAGTTCTGTAAGCAATAAGTATTCTTAGAGTTTAGGAGAGATCATATCACAGAAAAAGGTACTAAATGCTGCTAACATTCAACATTTGCATCTTTGCACACCAACAAAAAACAAGCACGATCGTTAGATTTCCGTTCCCATTTAAGTAATTTCCAGCATATCTTTTAACTTGTTCAGAACTTACAATTTTTGTAGCGAATTACTTCATTGATTATCATTTTTATTAGACAACATTAAATGCTTTACAAGCTGTGATCGCTACAATCATTTGAAAAATAAAAGCTGCATTTTCGTAGCATTAATTTCATAATTAGAATTTTTGGAAACCAGATTTGATAAAATTTGTCAATGTCAGAGTGGGTATATTTTTTGTTTGCAACGAAGCGCTTGGAAATGTGCAGCCTTTGTATTTTCGCGTCAGCCTAAAGTTTCCGGCAATTGTGTTCTTTCATAAAATATAGATAAATACAATTAAACTGTATAGATTAAAATCACCGTTCTTAATTTGTTTGTAACCACTGTAAATTCGGTGATTGTATCTAACACAGAATTCAATGAGGTTTTGTTGAACTAACTTTAAGACCTCCACGGGAAAATCCCTATATTACCAAAAGTCACACGAAAGGTACATCGTACAATACAGATTTATTTTTACGGACTGGTAAAATTCGTAGCGATGCATATAACTATGCAGTTAAAATACAGTGCAGTATTATGATTAAGACTAACTTCGACCTTTATTTTCTAAAATATTAGTCATCTTTGCATTGAGTCGATCAATAAAATATACAGAAAATATTATGTATGTCACTCGTTGCTTTATTACATTAAAAAGAGTCAATGATATTGATCGCGCTTGAATACAATAAACAGATTCTGAACAAGGTAGACAATAATTCCTGTTTCCGTCTTAAATCCAAACCAAAACAGAGTAGTATCGGAGTAAAACCCGAAGGGGTCCACCTCCTTTTATAAATTAGAAAAACTGAGCTGCCTGTACTCTTTACATCTAACTCCTTAAATGACACTACCTAAATCCTACGTTTCTAAAAAAAACAATATTCATATTCCATATCAATTAAAACATAAACTACTAATTTACAAGGATGATTCTACTTGATCATATTTCTCATTATCATTCTCACTAATGTCAGCGCTGTTAGAATTCGACTCTGCAGCTTCTGGAATATCCTCCAGAAAACCTCCAGGTTGCGTTGGAGGTTGCAGTATCGGTTTCTCAGGTGCGCAACGGGTCACAAGAGGAACCAAGGAACTAATAATCCCGGATACAATCAGGAATCCTCCCGCAAGGTAAAATGGTATATCATAAGAATTGAATGCATCAAATACAGCTCCTGTTACAAATAATATTCCAGATTCAATTTAATGTTTTTGAAACATTAAAAGTTAATAAAGAATAAAGGCTTTAGTGTAAAGGTTTTCAAGACGAAGGCAATGAGAAGAGTTAACGATTTGAAATAATGATAGTAATAAATAAGCACAAATTGTTCTAAATAATCTAAATTATTTAAAGAAATTGGTTGAAGCATAAGACTTACTTTGAGTACAGCTGCATCAATAAGGTACACAAACGGAACGTAGAATCCCAACATTCCAAAAACATTACTTATGGCTACAAAAAGGAATACAGGATTAGCTAACAAGGAAAAGTCCATTAGCTGTGCAAGTGCACTCTTGAATGCCCCAGCACCACGACCAAGACACGGGCATGGGGGCTCCTTTTCCTTCTCTGGAGCTCCGTAGGCTTCCAGGTCGATTCCTGATTCTGCCTTCGGAATGTTCAGCACACTTTGCCGATATGAGTTTATGCTCATTTGAGATTTGTATTCGGGTAAATTGACAATAGAGCCAGAATAGAAAATATCTTTTCTTGACATCGGGCGAATTATATGTCGGGGCTCGGTCTGTGCGGAAGGTTTCTGTGAGCTGCTGAAAATAAGTCCATCCGACAATTCTGCCTTACTCCATAAACTGTTGTAATCGTCATCTTGAGTAGCTATAAAAGGGTTAAAAATAGCCTGAGTTTCCCTCGATCTCCAATAATTTCAATTTTTATTAGGGATGCTGAGGAGTCTTACCTGGGTTGATTATTTTGGATCCCATGAAGCTGGCAATGGATCCCTTAATCGTATTAGCAATTGAACCACGTCTCGAGCTTGAGTCTGTTTGCAGTTGTAAGTTTGCTTTACTTCCTTTGCTTGGAGTCGTTCCAAGCGGCACGGCCTTGAAGGAAGGCTTCCTCTGTGCTTGCTGCTTATCGAAGAAAGGCACGCTGGTATTCTTTGGGATGCTTCTTCCACACATGAATTGAGGTGCTGAGCCATTTCGAGGAATACTGGCTGCATTTGTTTTGCTTCCCATCTGGGTTCCCAACGTGCTGCCAACACGACCTGGCATCATCGACTTGGCTGTTGGACTTTTGCTCAAGAACGCAGCATCTTGTTTTACGCTGGATACAGGAGTTGTCGGGTTGGTGGATGGTGAGGAGGATTCCACGCTATTTCGTCTCTCACGGATCTTGTTCTTGTTAGGAATAGGGATACTAGTTGACATTGGAAGGTCTTTGTTCGATTCTGATGGAGTGTTATCTCCTGAAGATTCCCTTTCTTCTTCAATAATCGGTTCCGGGATATTTGGAAGTGGATTACTATTTTCTTCTGACTCGTCCTTGCCTAGCTTCTTATCGGGGTCGACTGAACTTTCGCGACTTCCTTCTGCAGATGTTTCATTACTTCCACTCTCGGTTGTTTTCGCTTCAGTAATAGTTGGAAGCACGGGCATCGTCGGTACAGGCGTCAAGCAACTTTGAGATACGAGCTGGTCCAAGTTGAAACTAGAATGGACCCCGGGATCTACGTTCAAAGGCATTTTCTGGCGTCGTTCCATAGTTCCATCGGGCAACTGAACCATAAAGTAAGCTGAGCCTGCCAAAGATCCTCTTTCAAAGTATTGTTTCTTGTCTTCCGCCATGCGCTGAAGAAGAGGTTTCCTTCTGCCAGGACCTCTACTTCGGGTGTTTTCTTCTTCATAGTCATCATATTCTTCTTCCTCATCTTCGTCCAGCGCTACTTGTACTTCCAAAGGCTTCATTAGCATTCCAAAAAGCTAAAACGAGAAAACGTAACTCTGAAATACCGAAGTAATTTTATTTTTTTAATTGTTCGCATTTTCAATGCTGTTCTTACTCCACAAGACAGAATCAATCCCGCAAAAACCAGGTTCGCCATACGCCAATCCATGATTGTGAGTAGCCAGGATGCAAAGGGAGCGAATAAGAAGGTTCCCACGCCTAATTTTCAAAAAAATACATCATTCATAATTATTTTACAAAAAAACACTCCAGCTTTGGTTTATATTGTAAAACACATTTTTAGCATTAACAAAAGTAAATGTGAGGGTACCTGAACCACATACTGCAATTCCAGTCGCAAGTGCACGTTTAGATTCGAAGTAGTAGCCGACACAAACAACTGCAGGCAAGTAGACCAAACCGAATCCAACCCCTAAATCAAAATTAAATGTCCCAGTTTTCAAATTAGTAATAAAAGAAACATATCATTCTATTTCGTTCTTATCTGAATCCATAAAACTTCATCACGAAGCGTGGCATAAGTATATCTTAACGTTTGGCCGATTTTTTTTAGGAAAGTTATAGGCTAAAATCAGAATTATTTTTTTGGCAATGTTTCATCTTCATTATAGATTTTATGAAAGTCATTGATCTCATTAAAATTCACATTTCAGGGGAAAATTTTCGAAACGCTCCAAGTGCCAAGTACATAATAAAAACAATTCATCATAAAACGCATTATGCACTGTCATGTACTATGTTTGTCTGTCAATCAAGAACAAGATGTTAACTTTTCGCGGAAAAACACATCAAGGGCAAAATCCTACCTCCAATGACTCCGTATGTGATCATTAGAACACTGAGATCAGGAGATAACCCAGACAATCCAAACCCTACTGCACCAACAACCGACCCGACTATGCAAACTGCTCGACAACCATATTTGTTTGCAAGCGCACTCACAATCGGACCTGGAAAAAAGAAAAATTCCATTAAATGTATTAAGTAAGTAGTATTAACAAAACTGCAGAATTTCAATCGAGAATATTTTCTAAATTGGTCGGGTATTATTACTGTTATTTAATCAAATTGTCATTGATAAGATACGATACGACACACTTACCAACACAAAGATAAACTCCACAGAGCAGACTTCCAGCCCACGCCACTTTCCCTTTGCCTTCATTGAATGACTCCGCAAAATAGGGTAGAAATACGCCAAACGTGTATGCAATGCCGTCAACAATGAGATTACAGAGGAAAGAAGCGAACACGATAACCCAACCGTATCCACCGTCTGGGACCTTAAAAATTCATTCATGAAAGCAAGCTTATCAAAAATTGTCGTGTTTGCATACGCTGCATATTATCTTAATTCCAATTTGCTAATAATAATCTTTTTATGACATGCATATTATTGCACATTGCATAAAACTCAACTTACAGCAGGGACTCCAGCATCTCGAATATCATACATGTACAGACCATCATCCTCATCCTCATCTTGAGCCTCGCTAACGGGAGATAATGGAGCCTTCTCTCCACGCATTTGAAGACCCTGGTCATCATTATCCCACTTCCCGGAGTTTTCATCCGCCTGCAACAAGCAGAAACCCACATGGAAAAATTTAAACGGAAAGTTATCAGACAGAATATATTTCATTCCTACTTCTCGCCTTGCATGGCTTCTTTGCAGAAAAGCTTATTCACAAAAAAAAATCTCATTAAAAAAGTCAGGGCTCTACGTTTTACAGAAAAAAAACTCATGATGACAGATTTATGACTTCCTTCGTACACTTTCCCTGGAAGCGACTCTTTTATTTGCTTTTTAGACTTGATGAGATATATTACTCTGGATCTGGAATGAAATTGGATATTCCGAATGCTCCGATGCTGGTATCTAATTTTGATTTTAAAAGTTCCAGACCCCAACAGAGGTCTATAGGGAAGCGGGGGGCTGGAACTACAGGTGTGATAACGTAAGCTCAATCCGTGCTTGGGTTGATCCGACAAGTTAGACCTAGATTCATCGTCATCTTCAGAAAACTCATTCCTTTCGAATTTCTGTTGTTGATGTTGTTGCGAAAGTTGAGAAAGATTTCTCTTGGGAATGAGAAATCGATTTGTCCCGGATGCTTTGCAAGAGCATCTAGAGAGCGACGCGATTCCCACAGAATCGCCTCGCGGCCCAGACACGACCACTATGGAATCTTCCCTCTTTGCTTCGCATCCAGGTGCGTGATCCATGTGGATTTGGATTTGATGCTTTTTACATTCTTACAAAAAAGGCTATGGAAAGTAAGTGGTAGTTACAGTGGCTACTGACTACTACTTCTTTCTTAGAAGTCTCCAAGTACTAATACTAACTTTCACTTGTCAAACTACTTCAAAAAAGTTTCGTAATTTCATGTTTCAAAAGCTAAGCATATGATGAACTTGACAACGATAAACAGTAATTTTCAAACTGAGAAAAGACGCCAATCCAACTAACTAATATTGAATACATGTACAATGTAGCCGCTACGATCGGCCAGCGACACTACAGTTATAAGTTTCAACCGCCGCGATAGAACGAAATAATACAAACTTAAGATAAATAAAAAAAAATAAAAACAAAACTTACGCCATTCCTCCGATTTTGCTTCAACTTTCCTGATCCCATTTTATTTTGGAAAATATATAAGCGAAGGGCTGGGGCAACTTAAAAAAATCACTCGCTGCTGTGCCAGTGTCAGGAAGATAACGAAGTTATGGAGTAAAAGTTTTTCCAGAAATAAGTCTGAGACACTTTCATTGACAGAGTTTCACACTCTCTGTAATATTTTTTCGTCTATAGCTGAACTGAACTTATTGCAATGATTTCCTTTGAAAGTGGTCACTGTTCAAAGCTAATAAGAAGCACTCCGAAAGGAAATATTAAAATCGCCTAAAAACAAAAACAAACAAAAAAAAGATGTTTTAATGAAGGACAGTTAAATTAAAATCCAAAAGAATATAAAAAATGATAAAATATATCCAGGTGAGCTAGCCAAGCGAGAAGTAAATATGCCACTTTCAACCAATTCCGGTCCACAGGCTTATACATTTTCTGACATCGAAGCTTTCTGCCTTCATTGATCAAGAAAGCACATGTTTATGGATACCAGGAAAAAAGCACTTTCGCTTTTCGCTGCTTTAATAATTTCCCTCTCAAAATCCGAACTTAAAACATAATAATATGAAGTTCCCCAAATCTACGAAAAAATTAAATGCATGCGTAAAATATTCAAAAAATACACAAAACTTACTAATACCCACCAACTTTTGTGATAAAGCTCCTCCATTTAACACTTTGCCGGTGGTAAATGATATGAATGTGGCGCATCAATTACTGCCAATTGGCACTGATACGATTATGATCTTATTTATTGGATCGGCGAGCTTCAAGTGAAATGGAAATTGTGATTTGGAGCTTATCGCAACAAATTACCTCATGTCGTCGTGTCGGAAAAAACAGGTTCGATGCTGACAAGAAACATTTCAAACTGATTCATACAACGTGCAACAAACTGTTTTAATATGTCGACTTGACTGAGACGAGATCAAACTCATCATCCGTAACGTAATCCCGTATGCATAACAAATTGCCAATAACCTATCCAAACTTTTATTGTCCACGTCCACCTCACTTGCTTACTACTAACCATCAGCACTGGCTCGTACGCAAATACTATTTACGTACTCCAATTTTCAACAAGTGAAAATGAAAAGTACGACCTTGGGATTGACTGGCTGGTATTGAAATTGTTTCCTCAACTCAATAACAAAAACAACGCAACGGCAAAATAATATGCTCATGCGGATCGGGGATCGTGTATAAAAAATGAAAATTGAAAGTTTTAGCGGATAAAGGTCACGCTTGGAAAAATCCATTGCTATGAACTCATGTTTTATTATGCAACAAAATCTTTCTCTCAAGAAGCTTTTCTTGTGCAAGCATTTAAGGAGAGATCTGCTTTATTTCCGCAGTTTTCTAAGGGATGTATGTTTTTTTAACGATTGAGAAAAAAGTACCACCACATGAAAAGGAAAGAGAAAAGCAAGGTCGAAAAAAGGTGGCCCGCCGACGCTCTTACATTTTCACTTTTTACATGAACGCTCGAAAAAGAAGGTCATCACTGTGAACTGTACCACGTTTTTTTACGGGAAAGTGGTTAGAGAAAAAAGAGAGATTGACAAAGTTTTACCATTTAAAACTACCTGAAATTTCCATTCAACGATGCATTATAATCATATCCATCACGACCGGCAGAAGTGAGAAAAGGAATGGATTGAATGAGTTCTTTTGTCAAGAATGAGAAATCCTGGGAAATGTTACGAATGGTTTTTTTACCGAAAAGAGGATTGGACAAAAAAATATTATAATACTGAATGGAAAGATTTTTTTAAAAAAAGTTTGGATTTTGCATTTTACATACACTGTACACATGTTGATAAAAAAATCCAGCATGTGAATGTAAATGTCTTGAAGTGCTTCTTGTGAACAATCCTGTCCTGAAGGCAAAAAAGGCACACAAAAGGAGATAGAAACGGGAAAGACGAAAAGGATTTTTTCTCAGGAAAGCTTCCTTCTAGGATCCAGTCCAGGGATTGAACAAAGTAACGAGCTAGGGTACAAAGTACAACATGACTGGATTGCTAAAAGAGTAATGTCTGATACTGAGTTTTATTGCGGAAAATTATTCAAAAGCTGAATGTTTCAAATGGAAGCATGAAAAACGGAAAATGTCTAAATTATTTCTAACAAGAGCTAAGAAAAAGCTTTTATTCATTCCGATAGGTTGGAATGCGCGCCTTAGATTCGCTCTGGAATAGTTGAAAGTGCAAAATGGCATAGGCAGTCTATCTAAGTTTCCAATTTCGCTGGCACCAACTCAGGTGGAAAATGCCAAAAAGTGGAGGTTCCTTTCAGATATAATTATGGAATTCCTCTGTAATAATAATCCTAGAAGAGTGTTAAAAGTTGAGATGAAAGAGGATTGAAATTGAAACTACTGGGGAAAATACTGTTTACCTACATTACATTTAGGCATTCCTTCTCATATTCTTGGTATGCTGGCAAATATTCAGTAAAGGAATGGAATCCAAGTGCAAATGGAATCCAAAAGAAATGAAGGAGAAGAAACTAGGCATAAAGTCAGTCAATACCACTTCTGTACCCGCTCTCTCTTCTTTAATGCATGCACCTTGCATGTGCTTTGGTACTTTAACGAGGTGAATAAACACCTGGGACAAAAACCGTTTTCTTTGAGAGAGAGCAATGTTTCATCTCAAAAAAGTTGAAACTGGTTCACCAGAAAAAATGGATGATTGAAGATGTGTAGCCTTCCCTTAACCATTATTATCTATTTGCAATTCTACAAAAGTTTGTCTTGGTGTTTTGGTCGTAGTCGAAGTCGTGCTCATTTGTAACTTTTTAGGAAAATTTACCTACCTTATTCATTATTTTTTTCCTCGAAAAAAGCGTATGCATAACAAGTAACCTGTGCAGCACTGCACGTAGTAGTACCTCTCGTGATAAATAAATAAAGTCCTGTCCTTAGTCCTGACCAAGTCCAGACATAGAAACCTCACGCCATACACCACACACGTTTACCTTACTTAGTCTACAAGTGAACCCTAACCTTCCGCCTTCCAAAAAGAACTAATACAAACACAAAGTCCTTTGTTGTTTGCGTTTCTTGTGTGAACTTATAAGATAGTTCATGCTCGTTTTCTTTCTTGTTACTGGATTAGTGTAGAACCCGGCGAAGAAACTCAAATTGTTTTGTGTCAATTTACCTACTACTACTCCTTTCGTGTAAACAATTTACCTTATTTCCTTTGAAACAAATCCTTCTCCACGTTCTTCCCACGACCGACAGAAAACAAAATTATTTCGGAAGCAAGATAAAGTGAACTATGTACTATGTACTACAACTCACGTTCGCATTTCTCCCCGAAAAAATAAACTTCTTCGGAAGAACTTAATTCCTTCACAAACTTTTACAAGACACTGTCATAAAGCATTTTAAAAATTTTCCACAGCCGAAAAATATTTTTTAAATCAAACTTTTTCAGTAATGAATTTTTATTTCAACTTCGCCTTCCTTCTTTAAAATATATTTATGGCTGTAAAATGAATGCCTACGGCAAACGTGGCACGATACTAATAGCACTGACGATGAATTCAACAGGTAAATCAATTTTATGACTTTATGATGATTTTTTCCTCCACCATTTTAATGAACCTCACCAAGCAAGCATTTATAATAATCGAATCACTTCACCACACAGAGCCAAAAGTGCCAATATGCCAATATCCTTCAAAATTCATTCATATCACACACGACAAACACGAAAGCTTCGTTTTTTACCTACACCATTCAATTCAATTCAAAAGCTTTAAAGACTCCTACCTCATCCGCACTACAGAGGAACAAATGATGTTAGCTTCTGCACTCATTTCATTTCTGAACTAGAGCCAGCAAAGAAAAAAGGATCGTGCAGGTTTGCTTGAGCACAATCAACTGATGACTGCGGCTTCAATTTTTTTGGCAGAGGGAGAGTGAAGCCAAAAAGTCAGTGTAAAAGGGAAAAAGATTCCGTCCACCCATCATCCGATCCGCCGCAGATGAATATATTTTTTGACTGATGAAGAGAAGAAGAAGCCTTGTTCGCGTATGAATTCTCAAATCGTCACTCACTCACCCACTCTTCAACAGAAGAGTCTATTGAATTGAATAGTGCTATTATATTGACAGTGAGCTCTTATATCATCCCGTCATCTTTGTACAATGCAATGCAAAAACACTCTTTCTTTGTATGTAAGCTATTCTTTCCACAGACACACACAATAAAATCATATTAATAATCGATATAACGAGCAGAATACCTACTTTTTTATTTTTTATGTATCAATCCAAGACAATCAAATCAAGGGAGAAAAAAATCTTCAGTAGTAATGAAGGAAGACCAAGCTACACCAGACGACTAACTTCAAACAGCATCAACAACAAAATTCTTCTCTTTCTTTCAAGTACTCCTTCGTCCTCCGCTCGCCTTGGCAGTGGTCCGTCGTGATTTAGCTATTCTCACTCTCACACTCATTCAGTTTTTACTCATCTCATCTCGGGAAAAAATTACTTCTAATGTTCTTCTCAACTCCAGAGAACAACGAAGGAATATTCATGAAGTAACGAAATGGAATCTTTGAATTTTTGTTGGACTGACAATGAGCAAAAAGTGAATTTTCATCCATTCCCCACTTCTCATCATCATTTTCATGAAACATCTCCTGAGAAAACCCCAGAAGCAATGAAAACGAAAAGAAGGAGAGAATGATGATGAGCTTCTCGCGGAGAACAAAAAAAGGATCTCACAAAAAATTATGGAAAAAGGAAACCGATGTACATGAGAGAAGCCATAACTAATCGCAATTCTCCTCTCCACAATTTCTATGCGCGGAAAACGAGACCAAATGAAAATCAGAGGCGATGATGATGTGATGCAACGTGCACATGTGGCGATATGATGTAATGTAGATCATAGGAACATGAACTAAAATACAGTAGTTAACTTTGCGTTTATCACTTCTTCTCAGCTCATTATAATTATTTCTCTAGGATGATCTTCAAAAGGATGAGAATATGAGGATGCGTAGATTGTACAAGTACAACTGAGAAACGATTAACAGACAGTAACACATTCTAAAACGGACAACAACAAATGTAAATATTACTTGGAAGAGATTTTAACGTTTTTTTATATTACCCCAAATTATATATGTAGTAGGTTGGAAAACACTATGGCTCTATACTATACTTTGAAGAATGCACTATTTAGCCTAAAAATGCTTGAGGACTAAACATCTGAGTTAGTCCTTCACGCTGGCAACAAATCATATTGCCATTGCCAGTGTGTAGGTCCAAGAATGTATTTATGTTACTCCTGTTTTTGTGACGATACTCTTCAGCGCTTACGCTACCACCGACGGACGACCATGATGATGGCGATGATGATGATGACTGTACGAATTTTTACGAACTTATACTTTTCGTTTTCTTGGCTCCTGTCCTGTCAAAAAAGAACTCTTTATTACGGAACACTGTCTGTTATGACTATGACACAGTTAAAACCTAAAACTTTTAAATTTTAATACCTACATACTTCCGAAAATGCAACGTGATTTCATTCATGTACCCTATGCCCTTCCCCAGAACCAGAACTATTGAAAATGTCATTGAAAAGTAATTTGTTTAAAATTTAAAACTAATAAAATGCACAACTTACAATTAGCTCGTCAAGAAAAATCTACATAAATGACCAGACCGAATTATGTAAGTACATTAGTCATGCTAACTGCCGTTGATATCAGCAATCACAATTAGGAAATTCAGATGAGTAATTTACTATCAGCACATTTAGTAGGAACCGGGGATCCAAATTTGGATGGAAAGCTCGAGCGAGATCGTAAATTGATTTGGACCATAAAATGTTGTTTTTATTTTTATTCTAAATATTTACGCGACATCTAAAACAAAGAGGGTGCGTGATGGAGGATGACAAAGTATGTACCGCACACAATTTTTCTAAATTTTGAATAGGAATAGTGTTTTAGTCTTCTTTATTTTTGGATTTTATTAATGTTCCAAGTCCAAAGGAAAAAAATATCGCGGCTTGTTTGTAGCCTTGCCTTGCATGTGTACATATGTTCTACAGCCATGTAAGTCATACCCGAATCTCATGCAAATTCAGCCTGCCTTGCATTTCCTCTTCTCTCGACTTCTGCTGGCTATAACCTCATAAAAACGCAAATGATTCATTTCCAACACAAAGAAGCAATATATTCTATTCCAATACGTTCGGCGCACGCAGAACAAAACAGGAGAAGATAAGAACACACAAAAAATGGGACGAGCAATCAATCAGTTTATCAATTTTTTTGCCAACCACTTCCATTATACTCCCCTCTTGTTTTGCTCATATTACATAGTAATTTTAGTATTGTCAATACATTTACGTATAAGGTCAATATTTTGTACTTTTCTCGACGAATCACGATCGTTCGATCCTGTAAATGGGTGAAATATAATGTAGAGTGACAACAAGGCAAAATATTATGTCATTCATCAAGAATCGGCACAGAAAACACTGCAAAAATGCTGAACATCATTAGTAAGATATGTAACATGCTGAGCACTGTTATAGGCAATATGTCATACTGGAAATCGGCTTTATACTTACCTAACGTGCTATTTTCTTCAATAATTTTTTTGAGTGGTTGATGGTGCAATGAATCGAATTTTAACACGATTTACACCGCAAAAGACGAAACAACATCGATTTTCCCTCGATGTTATCATTTTATTTCTCGAAATTGATTTTCTTTTGCAAAAAAATGACTATCATCATTCTTTGGCTATGACACAACTTGCTGTCAGTTAACCGAGTTTCCACATTTTCCATTTCATTTTCAGCATAACACAAGTGCTCCTCTTATCGCATCAGTTGCGTTGAGTTACTCAACCCGGTTGCTCTGTTCAGAGTTTCTGACTCATTTCACATGACGGAAATAAAGATCGCGATCGCGTGGTATACCCGGAAAGTCTATTTTTTTGGTTTATTCAAATGCTGACTTGAAGTGACGCAGTCACGCTCGATTTACTTACTTATGCCAAATGAAACGGAAGCTTCTCCGAAAATTACAATATTTTGCTCACAGATTTTGTTGCTGATTGATACCTCATTGATAAATATCTCTGTCGACCACAATAGAAGCTAAAGCTATTGAATTTAGCTCTTCTTGTCACTTGTGTCGAGATTTGTTTTATAAAAGTCTGGAAATAAAGAACCACAGAGG
>JAHZNI010000385.1:0-15482 GCA_027744415.1 Seira ritae
GAAGAAGGTACATTCCGATAATCTCGGACTGTAATCAGTAATAAAAATGTCTTACTTCTTATATATATTTTTTCATAATATTTCAAGGAGATATCGAAAATCTGAAGCGGGATGGAAGAATTTTTTTCACGAGGAAGTTTTTCTTTTTTCCTTTTTTGTATACAATAAAAATTGCTAGATATAAGTATATTCCTGGGAAATCGCTTTCTTCATCAGCATCATTATTGCCTTTGGAGGAAAATAAAAGGAGAGACTATTGTGCTGCGTTCCAAGTGTTCCATCTTCCATGGTCTAGGCTGTGGAGTAGTTCGGGTTCTGCTAGTAATTCAAGTTGAGAAGAAGGTCTTGATGAAGAACAAAGATGATGAAGATGATAATGATTACATGCTCATGTTCACCATCTCCTTCTCATGCAGTGCAGAGAGAATCGAAGAGAACAAAGGAGGGAAAATGCAGTTGTAGTAGAGTAGATAGAGCACTCTCTACTGCAGAGAAAGACTTTTGAATTTGAATAAATTTTTGCTTTCTCCAGTGAAAAAATACAATGTCCCTTTCTCAGCATATTATATTTTTACAATTTCTTTTATTTTTCTGAAAAATGAAAATTGTGTGTTGAAAAAATATATTATTATACATTTTTTTACATTCTAGGCTCCATTCTACTAGGTTTTGACACTCTGCTTACCTTTGTGAATTTCATGAGAAATTTTGTTTTGGCGAGGCTTTGCATTTTATATTTTTGAAGAAGTGAAAGTAGTATTTTTTTAGAATGAAGTTGTTCATTTTTTGATTCCTCTTTGCTCATCTCATCTCATTTTCCCTATTTTTTATGCCTCACACTTCCCACGTTCCCACGTGCTGGTACTTATGCTATGCTATGCCATGCCACTTTTGCCGTTCTGCATGACACGAACTACAAACTGGAGCACTAGCAAGCACAGAGACGAGACTGAGACAACCATTTTCCCTTTAAAAAGGATGTAATCGGAGTGGTTAGTAGTTATACCTACTTTTCTTGTTGGTATGTAAGTAAGGAAGAGAGAGAATGGATGAGACATGGGACATGGTGGAAGTAAGTAAAAAAAAATTGTAAAAAAGTGAGTTGGAATAATCTGAGTGAAAGGCAATGAGGAGTGAAGAAATATGGGGACAAAAATGGCTCTTTTTCTTCAGCCATCATACTCTCAGCACGAGTTGATAGCCCCGTGAGACCCATAACAAAAGGAGTAATGGGCACTATGTATGAACACTTTGTTGTCTGGGTTCAGCTCAATTCAGCCCGCGCTTTCTCTCAAGTCGGTGGTGATGTGATTTTCCTCTTCAAAGTTCTTTTCCCCTAACATTTTAAGTCTATAATAATACCAGAAAATAAGGCCATATACAGGCCAGGCCAGACCAGAACCAGACCAGACCACGTATTATTTTTTTCCAGTTGGGATGAGGAGAAAACATGTGTAAGAAAATTGCCGTAAAAATGTATGCGAAGATTTTGAGCGCTTGGAAATATAGTATGTAATACAATTTAAGAAGCAGAATCAGGAGAGGCAGAGGAATGAAATGCTTAAGAGTTTAGATTAGGTAAGTAGAATGGGGACGATAAAAAATGAACAAGAGCTAAACTGCGTGCTTTTCAACTGTCGAATTAATGACCTTCCTTTTAAATCAGAATTAAACGAATTTTTCAAAATAAGCTTCGTCATATCCAATTCTAGAGCGTTTTGAAAACCAGACCCAGAGTTTAACCTACTTATTTATGTAGTTCCAGCTTCTTTTTGTTCGCGAAGTTCGGCAACGTCGAAATAGCTAGGAAGGTGCGCTCGAAGGAGCGCACGATGTCGAAGGTATTGAATAGAAATGAATGTAGATTTTCTTCAAAAACATCACATCAAATTTAGGCTTGAAATAAGATGTATGGGGACATTCACATCAAACGTTCGAATTGATTGTGGGTTAGGGGAGGGGGTCCCGGTGAAGCGTGACACTCCATATATAACCGTTAATGTAAAAGTGCGTTACATGGGAGGGTGGTGGTCTGAAAAACCGGGATTTTTGTGTTACGTTTGATGTGAATGCTCCCTTTGCTCTAACCTGACGATGTTATGTTATTTGTCAAGTAAAACGCACCCATCAAAGAGAGACTTGACTCATCTTTAATGGAAGTAACGCCGGACGACGACGACAAATTCGATGTGGTCGTAACAGTCAGCAAATCACGCATACATTATGCAAATATTGTACATACATTCAAAGGAATCAAAGATTCATTCACTCGATCAAAAACCTTCCACATCACCTAATTACCTATATGTACGAAGTACGAACGTAACTACCCAGAACCAGCACTAGCTTCAGCTTCGCCTACAAGAATACACCTGAATAAAATTTCGCAACTTCATTGTTCCCACAAAAAAAGATGATAATTTCCATAGGCATGGCATGAATATAATAAATCTAGCGGAAACGTGATGCAGTACAAGCACAGTAAATCTCGCCTCTGTTCAGTACAATACACAATAGAAATTGGATAATTTTATTTCACTTCGCAAAAAAAATCCTGAATCTCGTTTAGATACTGTATAATAATAATAGAGAGCAACCACCGGATGATGCTCCTTGTCAAAATCCCTTTCCTTTCTGCGAAGAGCTAGTTGAAGCAGAATCTCACAGAACATCCGACATATCCATCCATATTAAATCATAATATGCCGTTAAATCTGAATCCGAATCCAAAGTATTTTATTTCATTTCCAGGAAAGAAGTCATAGAAAGTACACAGTAGACAGTAGTGAAAGGAGAAAGTTAAGGCAGCTTTGCATATCAGATCACATAAAAAGATCTCTATTTTTTCTACAAGCTAAATACAGAGCTACGAGTTAACTTGACTTTCTTTTCTTCATCCCTTCATGATTATTACATTGGTATTGCTATTGCCATTGCTATTCTTAGCTTAGATATATTTTCTTCCAGTGAAACGGAATATTCAGGGGAAAGGATTTTTTCCCCTCTCTTTTCTTCAGAGAAAAAAATAGAATCCAGAGGAGTTCAGTAGACCGTGCATAATAATATACATATAATCAAAAAGACATGACTCACATATGACAAGAGAGAAGGAGAAAAACGGCTTTTAGAGGAAATGCTCAGATTGTACGAGATGGTACTACAATGCATCTCCTCCTCTTTTTTCTAATAGAATAAATATATAATATAATATAGTTTAGCAAATCAAATAATAATAGATAAAAACCGCAAGTATACCATACCATACCACACCACACCAAAGCAAGAGCAAAATGCATAAGACAGGAAGAGAAAAAAATACTGGCAACGGGATTTCTACACGATCACCGATCCAACTTGGTGGTTTTTCTTCTGCTTTAAATCCAAATCTTCTTCCGGAAGAAACCATCATGATCCTAAGAAAAAAGAAGGAGGATTGGGATTCTGAGAAAAGTCTTTTTCTGTGGAAAGCATATCTCAACTCTTCTTCGTCTTCTCCTGTCTTATTTACGACAATGCCCTTGTTAACATATGTAGAAAAACCATGTTTAACAGAGTATGATGACCACTGTTGCGGATAAAAAAAACAAGAAGGAAGGCATAAAAAAATTTGGAAGGAAAAAGTTTACTCACTGCCACTACAGTTTGGTTTCATAAAAAGAGTGAGAAGGAAAATAGATAGATATATTTGGGGAATAAAAAATATGCCCTGTTTTCCGTGAATGTGGTTTACCCAGGATAAAACAGATAAAGACGGATGGACGACGGGCTGGACTGGACAAATAACTGTATTTTTTTGCAACAGTGAATTTACAATAATGTAGTTTGAAAAGAAATAATAGCTTGAATTTTAAATATATTTATTTTTCGGAAAAGGAACACAAGTGTATTTTTTGACATGTTGATGAACATGCATATTATAGGAAGACGCCATTACAAAATTAGAAAATGATGCAGATATTATACGAGTTCGAAAGATTTCAAGATGTCGCCTTGACAAATTACGAAGAAATTGAAGCTGCAGTAGAACAAGAAGAAACAATATCACAACCGAAAAATAATCACGCTTAGCCTTCTAGAGTCCACTGGTGCGTACAATGAATTTATCATCAGCTCAACGTACTTCCGGCCACGGCCTTTCTTTCTCCTCCAGTCAGCTCTGACGGGAGACATCAATCTGCAACGCAACGCTTCTGCGGAGCTCAACCGAAAAAAACTCCAACGCGAAAGAATTTTCTTCCCAAAGGAAATGGTCAAAAAAGTCAAAGTGACCCAACCATTTCATTGTCTTTTAAGAAAATATATTCCAGAAGATGAAATAGTCCCTTCCTTAGAAGTCCATCATGGACGACATAATATGGAGTATGGAGTAGATAAATCAAAAAGTTTGCAGACTTCCACTACTGAAATGAACTTTGCAATTACTCCGAAGGGCCGAGTAAGTAAGTACATAATGTACCGCATTGCATTGGCTACTTATCATGTACCCTTCAAGAAAACTAACCAAAAATTATTCCCATTAACTTGATGCACAACATAATACATATCTACTATATTCAATGAATTTTTTTCCTTTCGATGCGATGCGGATGCGACAAACAAAAGCCAAGATCTCTACTTCATTTTCACCATGCACCACCCAACCCATAGAAGAAAGTAACTTTCCAAAAAAAATATGATGAAAAGCTAAGGGAAAAAATTGAGTTTTACATACAAGGCGATATTAATCTTTGCAGAGAATTCAGTTTGAGAGGAACAGAACCAGAGCACATCCAATCCAAGATAAAAAAAACTTTTTTTTTTCATACAAACGAAGACCGCACCACCACCACACCAGTTCATTTCAACTTTTTTTTCTTTCTGTCTTTCCATGTCAATATTGGCATTTATCATGAAGCAATCTGAAAGAAAGTTTTCCATATTCCATTCCATATCGTTCCCTTCCTTCCAAATCCATATTACCACTACTAAACTTACTACATATTATGCAAAATATTAGGCATCCATAATGCATAAAGTATTATCTGCTCTTCTACACTTTATGTCATTTTTTTTACTTTTTTCTCTAGCTCTTCCGATTTCCTAACCTCTCATCTCATCCTCATCGCTTCATAACTTTCGGTTAGGGTGAATGAATTCGGAATTCAGGATTTTTTAGCTTGTTTGTGCGTGTGGTCTTTAAAAATAGGAGAAGAAATTCCTCTGGAGAAAACTCTTCTTACTTTATGTGCCTATTCACTGTTCACATATTGTCAACAGTCAAGTCAAGATCGACGAGTTATCGACGAAAACCCAAAATAGAGTATTCAGCATTCTTCAAAATAAAATAAGTTTTCCGGAAAAGCGCATAAAAACAAATATTTTTTCTCCCGAGATGATTATCCAATATAACTTTATTCAGAGTTTATTTGTTTGTAATTTTTTTTCCTAAAAAAACAAACAAAGTCAATGTCATTTAGGAAGCAGAAGAAAACGCAAGTCTTGAAATCCGGAAAAATTACACTTTTCGAAAAAAATATATCATTTTCAAGTTTATTTTCCCCTTAATAAATACATGGTGCCTTATGGACATGGAATGGAAGGCAAGAACCGGAGAAAATCACAGACTACATAATTCTTATAGCCAAGTTGCGTTGTTGCATTACGTAATAATTTTTATCAGCAACTGTGACTATTACAGTTTCAGTTCAGTTGCGTTGCATTCAGTTCAGTTCAGTTCAGTTTAGTCTGAGCTCGAGCTGGATAGAGCAGAGCTTGAGCATTTTTATTTTGTTATCTCTCATGTTCATGTTTCGTTTTGTTTTTCAGAGGGAGAAAGTCTATCTCTGAAAAGAAAGTAAGTGAAAGCATGATACTATTTCATTTATGGTAATAAATGTTATGGCGTAATAATATATCTAAAACAAAAGAAGCGAAATTTTTTTCTTCCTGGGCCTGCCTTGCCATGCCACTTTCACTGGAAAAAAGGGGAAGCGAGGGTACTTACCGTTTTCTATTCTCTCAGTCTCAGGCTAGAAAAAAAAATTTTGTTATGAAACAATCGCGCTATATATTTTTTGGGGTCCTGGTCGCTGGTCTTGGGTCTGTGTTGCGTTTCGGGTGGTGGAAAAATCTCTCTTTCCTTTTTTTGTTTCAATATAAATTTTTTTTCAGATATGAAGTATTGCCCAAAAATATTTTGCTGGATCTGGATGCGTTAATACTAATGCACATAACTTTGATTTGCCTCATATCATATCTCCTCCCTTTTTTTGTTAAAAGAATAAACGAACGGAACTAGCTACTTGTTTTTTCCTCATAAAATATGAAAAAAGTTCACGAAACGCCGAGACCGAGACTCTCAGACTATTTTTATGAAACAAAAAATGAACACGAAGAAAGAGAAAGTATTTAGGAATAAAGGCAGCAAAAATGCAATAAGCCATTTAAGCAAGATGATATAATACACTTATGTATGTAGCTGCTGGAGAAAGCTATAGCTATAGCATAGTTGCATTGCATGAAAGCTAAAAATATAAGTATTAAGTATGTAATGAAAACAAGAAAGCGTGTGAATGAAAAATTCTATTCTCATCTCCTCACCCAGTCTGATAATTTCTGGCAGCGCTCCCACAGACTCCATCTGAAACGCGGAGAGGATCCACAATGTCAAGGGGAGAAGATGGTGAAAGAAAGACAACGACACTTTTCGATTTCTTCGATGATGCCGATGTCTTTGATGATCATCTTCATCATCTTTATCATCATAATGATAATAATGATGATGGTGATGCTCCTTCTCCTGTTGACTCCGCTTGTAGGAAGGAAGATAATCGTCTTTTTTAATAGTATTGATTGCCGACATGATGCAATTTACGGGGCACACTAATCCAGATTTTTTTTCCTCAAGGATAAAAAAAATAATATGTCTATCTATCTATGTATCAACAAAAGACACGACACGAGTCACAGTCACGAGCGGAGCAAGTTGACAGTAGATAGATAGTAGATAGGATAGATAGAGTTGATCAGAATATACTTAGCGATCGAGACGAGATTGATTCACTAATAAAGTTTTTCTCTTCTTCCTTGAGGAGCAGGACGAGAGGGAGGGCTAAAGAAAGGGTATAAAAAAAGGTAGAGTAGATTTATTGTTCCTGTGTGGAAGTGATAATGGTTATTTATAGAGATCCGCTATCCTTGTCCTGGACCTCTAGTTCTGAACACTGAAACTGGACTGGAGTTGAAGGAGAAAATAGTAATTTGATAGGGTTCTCTATGATCCAACCTCAAAAGGGAGAAAGTTTCCTGTGGAAAAAAGAAAGAAAGAAAAAAAGTTCCGTTATATATATTTTCTCTGCTTAATTGAATGAGATGAGGATGAGGTAGATAAAAAAAGAAAATTTTGATACTATCTTTACTCCAGTAGTTTCCTTTACACCTTTTTAGGGATATTTTACTACTCCACTCCAATCGAAGAAGAAAATGGGACAAATTTTCTAGAGTCCTGGGGCTACTCTGGAAAAAATGGATGGGGAGAAGGAGAAATCTTAAAGGATCTCTGAGGAAAGTTGCTGGAAGGGGTGGCCTATCAGACAGATAGATAGATATATTTTATCTGGTGCTTGTGCTAGTGCTGGTGCTCTTGCTCTGGCTCTTGTGGGACATTCAAGATCCCAAAAGAGCCATGGCATGGCCATAGCCAAAGGTATAAGGAGATTAAGAAGACAGATTACTTTTCCCAGGGAAAAAAGTGAGAAACAATCTGTATTCCTCAAGTACTGTATTCCACTAGACTGGTGTAATGTACTCCTGTTCACCTTTCCCCTTCCTATCATCAACCTCTAGCCAAAGCCAAGTAAATGTATCTAGTACCGCAAAAGAAAAGCTCTCTGGGTGTTTTAAACAATCTTCCTGTGGTTTTTACACACTCTAAGTCTACGCTATACTATAGATGCGGTTTCACTTTTCAGAGGAAGAAGAGGGAAAATGTGCACGAATTCTCCTCCTTTTCTTGAGAATTGGTTTTGCTTTGAATGGATTTGGACTTTGGACTGAAAGTGTTTTCTTACATACATACTAGGTCAAGTCAAGCCAAAGCCAAAAGCGTGTTGCAGAAAATTTTGGCTATCACTTTTGGCTTTTGTTAAAATCTGCAGAATCTGGAGCTTCATATAATTTTATGTGCTATTCTATTACTTCAAAAAAGAAAGTTTTTCCAAGTTCTTGGCTATGGCTAAAGATGGCTATGGCTTTTTTTCCCTGGTGAAAGTGAGAAAGGGAAGGGATTTCCTAAGTGGACAGAATCTACAGAACTCACATTTGTTTCACTTCTTCATTCCTTGAAATTGGATGAAAAAAGAAGGAGAAGGGGTAACGGAGGAATTACCTTTTTTCAGTTTATTTTTTTCTTTTCTCCTCCTGACTGACACGAAAGAATTAATATCGTTTGTCGTGGTCGTGGCCTGATGATACTACTACATTTACTGCGGTGCGATCGCGATCTGAGATAACCTCCCGTTTTCACTCCTTTTCAGAGTCTAATGAAGATGAGAGCAGGAGAAGATGATACTTTTAAAAAAAAGTTTTAGAGTTAGAGGAGTACTTCTCTTTCTTTCCGTGTTCCGTGTGACACCCAAAAATGGGTGAAAGTGAGAAGAAGACAGGCAATTTGCAGATGATGATTCTTTTTTTACGTACATATTCAGGGTAAGAAAAGGGCTGGTTCTTTTGGTTTTGGTGAGGACGAGGAGGATCATAAAATAAAATGTTCGGAGGGAAAAAGCCCCTTTTTACTGCCGTAATGTAATCCTGTCCTTGAGTCAAGCCTTAGCCAATTCAAGTCGTCTTTGGACGGAGGACGGAGAAATGAGAAAGAGAGAGAGAGAGAAAGTGAGACCGTTTAAAAAGTTAATAGTTTTAGTGTGGAACAAACTTTTTTAAAAAGAATTACCCATGTAATTTACTCCTTTTTTTCTAAAAGGGATAGGGGTACAGGGATGGAGGATGGAGAGGATGATAATTGTGGGAAAATGATGATGTGGTAACAATAATAATCGTAGCAGCAGCAGAGTGAGAGAAAGTGACAAGAAAACTTTTTTTTCCTTCTCCAGGAATAAAAAAAATATTATCTTACTCAAACTTAACTTTACATATAGTTTTTTTCTGACGAGTCAGACTTGACTTAACTTAAAATATAAACTTACTTTCTCCCAAGGAACAAGATGGGTAAAGTGACACGTCCTCTTCGTAAAATAAACCCAGTGATCCCAATCCCACCCCAATCCAATCCAGAATCCAGTTGGGATACTTATTTTTTTTCTACTTCTTTAAACTGAAAACTAGCTCAACTCCCTCTGCGAGGATCAAGACATGGCAAAATGGCAATGAAGAGGCATGGCCCGCTTTAGATTTTTTTATTATGCTGTAAAAAATATATTTTGTCACACTTTTTTTCAGCAACTTTGTAACGATGACTGACTTGGCTTGACTGATGTTATCTTGTGGCAACCGCACCGCACCCCGAAAACAAAAATCTCACTGGAGTACTTTATTTGCAAAATTTATACTTTTTTAAAGTCAAGTGGAGTGGAGTGGAGCTAAATAATTGTGCAACCGCACCGCACCCCGAAAACAAAAATCTCACTGGAGTACTTTATTTGCAAAATTTATACTTTTTTAAAGTCAAGTGGAGTGGAGTGGAGCTAAATACAAGGTCACTTTTTTCCAGAACAAAAAATACACTAGAGCACTCTCACCTTCCCCCTGTTTTCCTTCACTCGATTCTTCTCTTCAGAGCCCACGTTTTTTTCTGGAAAAGTCAAAGTGGAAACATTCCACTGACATTCTTCTCTGTTTTCCTTTATTTTTGCAAAAAAAGAAAGCAATTTCTTTCCTGAAATACTCCTTCACTTCATGAAAAAATATAATGGAATGGGGAATTGAATTATCTAGTCGTAGTAGCAATAGCAAGTAGCCATTTTGTATCTTGATCTTGTCCTGTATCCTTAATAGACAATCACAACTGCTGTTTGTGTTGATATCTGAAGATGATAACGACTTTCAGACTTCAGAATGCTAGAATAAATAGCATAGAACGCTAAAATGTAATGTATGGGATGATGAGTCAAGACACAGTCACGCGAGCACTTTTTTAATTCAATCTCATCCCAATCCACATTAAACAAATTTTTTTCTCGTGATAGTGATGACGATGATGCAGGCAGAATGAACGTATTAAGTAATGTAGTTCAACACAACCGAGATGAGATGAGGATGAGCTGAATATGTATTTTTTCTTCTTTTTCTTTGCTTACTTAGGTATACTTCCTCCCATTCAAAGTATATTCGCCCCGAGAAATTATTTTTTCAAAATAGAGAGAAATTTTTTTCTATTTTTGTTGTCGTTTAGTTTTAGTTCGTCTTGCTGAGTCGCGAAAAAATATATAACAACCGTATCACTTCTACTGCTGTGCCGTATATATTTACCAGACCACTACCGCCGTGAAGTGAGTGAATATGATGCGATCTTCTTTTTTTTCCACCACCACCACCGCACTAACGTGAAATCCTTTTCCTCCACACAAGAAGATCCACCGTATTAAAGTGAGGCAACTCCACTACATCTAGAACCTTTTTCCCCTCTCTAGGCAGAAAACGGGAAGAGAAAAGAGGAGGAAGAAGAAGAAGAGGAAAAAGAAACTACGCACCAAGCACCATACCATACCACCCAGACCCAGCCAAAGCGAAGCCAAAGCCAACGTCTCACACACAAAAAAAAATTATTCGAGTTAGTTGGAGTGAAGTGAAGATGAAGCCAGTTTTCAACTTATTAGTTAGCTTTAGTCTGCAATTTTTTTTCTTGAGCTCTCCTTTTATCTTGCCTCCAAGGGAAGGAGGAGAATGAATATATTTCCGTCTTAAATAAGGCCCCTTATTTTCGCCTATGAAATGAATGAATGAATGAATGATGTAAATTCATGTAAAGTGCAGAGTTGAGTTGAGTTACGAGAGAAATCTATAGAAAATATATCATATGTATTTCTGTTGAAGTAAAGTAGTAGCTCAGAAAATTTTCATGTGTGCAATCTGCAATGCAATGTGATCATGAACATCGTCATCCTCGTCGCAAGAAACACTAGTCTGGCCCGGCTCCACCAAGACTCACTCTGAAGAAGAGAGAAAATTTTGTCGCTCTATTTTCATTTCCCAAAATGAAAAACATTTTTTTTTGAAGAAGGAAGAGTAGAAGAAGAAAATGCGATGCGCTTTTATTATATATTTTTCCTTTAAAGAGGGAAGATGTGGAGTGGAGTGGAGTGAGTGGAGTAGAGTAAGCATGAAAGCATGGCATGGGCTTTTTTCTCGGTGATGATGATGAGGCTTTTTTTCAGTCCGAAGAAGAAGACGAAGAAACAAAACTGAAAAAAGTGGCTTAACAAAGATGTTAGCACGGCGAGATCACTTCCCCTCTTTCCGCCCATAGTTCTCTCTCTCCTTCTTTACTTCACACGAGTCAGAAGATGAGGACAGGACTAGGACAGATGCGGAGAGAATGAATGTTCTAGAAGTAGTAGAGCCTCGTGCTCGTCGGTTTTGAAAATGCCGAGAAATCAGGGATGCGAAAATAGAGAGATGCGGCGGATGCGGTTTTTCAATGGACATAATATGTACATACATACATAACTATAGATACCCGAATTGATTTCTTTTTTGCGAAAAAAAATTGGATAGCTTATTTTTCTGGAGAATTTTTTGTGTGAAAGTAAAGCTATATCAGATTTTAGATTCAGGTTCAGTTCAGGCAATGGAAAAAAATTCTTGAAGAGTATCAAATCACAAATAGCAATAGCCTAGCGCAATATATATTTCATCCGCCGAGCCATACGTCATCTTTCGAAACCTCAGGAAAGCACATTAGTCTAGATGAAGCTATCTGCTTTGAAATATTCCACGTGGAGCTTGCGATTAGTTCAAAGCAGCAGAGGAGACAGGAGAACGGTTGTTCCAAATGGAGGTCTCAGTCCTTTGAAAACGGTACGTATTCATTTTCACATTAAAAATATTATCTGAAGGAATATTATTTAAACCTTGATTTGGAAACAGTAGCTGTAGCTCTAGATCATATTATTTGGAATTGGAGGTTCAATGTTTTCAGAGGAAAATTAAAATTTATTCCTTCGCATATTTTGTTTCATTTCATAATATACTTTCTGCAAACCAAACCAACGATTTAAGTAGGTGCTCGCTCAGTGCTCGGCTCTACATGTAAATTAATAAATTAAAGTGTCACCATCTTTGCTTTCGCCCAGCAGGCCTATAGCCTGGCTGTGCTGGCTCGAAACAAAAAGTTTTGAAAGGAGAGATATTTTATCACCAATTACATTGTATTTCATAGAGCGAAAGTCATAAATCTGAATTGGAAAGGATTGGATGGATCGTGTGAATAAGGAAATGGGAGAACCAGAACCGAACGAACAGTATCTATTCATGTAATGCGATGTAGATGTAATATTTTCATATTTATAAGCTCCATGCTCGTACACTACACAATGAGAATATTTTGTATCATTTTCACACTTCCAATTTTCCAATTATGCCGCGTACGTGTCAAATTGCTTTCGCGAAATGCAATACATACATAATGTACATACATACATACATAGGCTTAGTCACAGAATTATATACAAAGCAGCGTTGGTTTATTAGATGAATAGTATTTTTTCCTATTTTTATTCATAATTTTCTTTTCCAGAAAGTACATCTATAGGCACATGTGTGAATGTGATGTTCGAGATGTATGTATTTGGAGGTGGAGGGTGGTGGATGGATGAAGATGGAGGTACTTTTTTTCTCCCAAAAAACCTTTTTTTATTATGAAAGTCGATGTACATCATCAACTTTTATGCAATGGCAATGGCTTGTTTCACTTGGATTCATTACGGGAGAGAGAGAAAGGGAAGACGCAAGAGGCATCAAAAGGAAAAAGATGTGCCACTAACACTTGAGACTGTCATTTTTTTCTGAATGTTCCTCCATAGGTACATCTTCCTTTCAGAATCTGAATAGCTCCTGTTCTGTTGGTTTCGTATTTTTTTTATTCAAAAATATAGGAGCTCATATCATATCACATCACGTATTCAAATTGTTTCGTTCTTTGTGTCCTTTTCTCAGGCCACACCAGGCCAGGCGAAGGTCTAGTCTGTTTCTTTCTCTCTGCTTCCGTCCATCATTCCAAATTCGCTCTCCGTTTGTCGCCATTTCTGCCATTCTATATATGCATGATCATGATCATGATTACCATCATATCATGCCATATCATAGCATCCAAGTTTAGATGGCTGTTTTTTTTCCTGACACAACTGGCAAATGGCAAATTGCTTCACATTTCCTCCAGGAAAATGTAATATATATGTTCTGTTTGTGTGAAGAAAATGTGTGAGTTGAGAAAGAGAGGAACTTGAAAAAATAAAACAAGAAACAAATAAGTATATATGCATGCAGATTTAGGAGGAGGAGGAGGATGCAAATGGAGATGGAGGTGCTTAAATAGGCTTGGCTTGAGTTGTAAAGTATTTTTAGGAAGAATGCCTTTTTTTACTCAAGGATTTAAAGCGTTAATTGAGTTCATTCATTTCATGAAATGAATAAAGAAGGGTAACTTTTTTACTTCAATTCAAATTCAAGGCTTAAGCAGAGGTAGTTCCTTTTTGCTTCTTTTTTCCCATGAAAAGAGAAAGCAAGGATCATACTATATACACTACCAATGCAAAATGAAATGTAAATGAATGTCCGTCTGAAGGAGTACAGTAAATATAGTGCAGTGCAGTGGAGAGAAAAGAAAGTTGGGCTTTTGATGTGTACTACATAATAGCATTATGCAATGGCACGCGTGTAAATTAAAAGTACTATTCGTTAAATAAAGGGTGCGGGTGCCAAATTACCTTGTGTCTAATTCCATTCCTTCTGAAAAAAAATGTCCGTTTGGCTCTGCTCTGCAAGATAGGTGCCTTTAGCATTTTAAATGTTTCGGGATGTTTCATGTATTTACAGTTAGGCTTGGCCAGGATGGCCATGGAATGAAACTTCTTCCGAATTTATGTTGAAGGTACCAGCGTAAACTATCTATGTGTAATTTTCTAACTTTGCATCATCGACTGATGGAAGAGATGAATCTGCTCAAATAAGAAAATCGCATTATGTCATGTCACCTTGTACATGAACTGGCATCTTCAATTTCCAAAAGACGAAATTTTGAATCCGTTCTAATTTTTAAGAAGACTCGCCATCATTTCTTATCACTGTATTTCCTTCTAGTTTCCACAGTCGGTCGTGAATGATCTCAATGCTACAAACACCCTCTTCCGGAGATGGACGGGGAAGTCCAAACCATCTGAAGAAGAGAATCCCACCGACACAACCTTCAAAGTACCTAGAATTTTTAAAAATAATAATAGATTTCTTTGCAATTATAATTTACTTCCTTTGTTGCTTTTCTTCCTTTTGTATTGTAGGCCGAGGACATGGAGCTCAACATGCTTCCCGATGAAAAGCTCCAGAAGAAGCCGGAAGACTGGTCGAAATGCATGTGGAAAGTATTCACAGACTACATGTTCTCCGTCCGCTGGGATGAGAAAATGGGGTGGGGAACTCCGTCCATCAATCCAGTTGCGAAATTCAGAATTCATCCAGGCTCAAAGTGCCTCCATTACGGAGTGGAGGTACTGTAAATAAATAAGAGAATTCAAAATGGAGTGAAAATGAAATGCATAAAAGAATTATGAATTTATGCAAAATACATAATATACATATATATTTCTTGGCAGGTATTCGAAGGCATGAAAGCATACAGGGGAAATGACAACTACATTCGCCTCTTCCGGCCGGATCTCTACATGAAAAGACTGTTGGAAGGAGCGAAGCGCCTGCATCTTCCCATGTTTTGCGGTGACCAGCTCACCGACTGCATCAAGCGACTTGTGAAAATGGAACAGGAGTGGATTCCGGAGGGTGAAGGACACAGCCTCTATATTCGCCCGTGTTTTATTGGCACTGAAGTAAGTAGGTTGGCATAAAAAATATATATTATTATGAAATTCTGCAAGAAAACAAAAATTTTTTGTTGATGTTGATTTTGATCGAATTTATAAAAAAAAATGACAATGGCATTTTAAAATTCAAGGCATGCTTCACATACACTCCGTCGAAAAGTGCTCTTCTCTACGTAGGTATGTATGTCCATGTCTGAAGAAATCCTATTTTTTAAAAATGTCGTAAAAAATATTATTATTGTCTTTTCTTGTCCTACAAGTGCTTTGCCCAGTCTCAGATATCCCACCAGCCCCCATCTCAGTTTATGCGGATAAGGACCACGTGAAATCATGGCCGGGGGGATTTGGCGATGTGAAAATGGGTGGAAACTACGGGCCCATGATCCATTTGCAGGTAAATGGTATGTGTAGATCTAACATGAACAGTGTAATTCTCAATTCTAAAATTGGATGGAG
>JAHZNI010000386.1:0-16962 GCA_027744415.1 Seira ritae
GAGCTCATCGTCACCGGTTCGTATAAAACACAAATCCGACAAAAAACCAAAACTATTTCTTTTTTTATTAGATTCCCCGAATAATCTGTATTGATGAATACGAAAGTTTTTTTTATTGTAAGCATTTTGTTCGCACATTTTTCTCAAAAACTTTTTTTCGTTCCCGTTCGGTCTTAGCGTTATTTTTATAATCATTATGTAACATTTTGTGTGCTAATCAATGACGTGACTTGATGAGCTCTGTTTCGTAACTTTTGCAATTTTCAATATTTAGTGGATGAATAGAAAAAAGTTGCTGTATTCTGCACAATACATCTGTTCTGAATCTTGTAAATAAATCCTCGATTTTTTCACATGATGATAGCACACTAATTAAAAATGTCTGCACCACCAATTTTCTTTAAAAATTCACAAATTTTGTATTCAGAACAATTTAGTGGGCTCTGCACTCTGCACAGTTCTCCTTTTTCAACTCTTCAATAAATCTTTTTAGTATTGCATGTTTTGTTATACGAAATCACCTCCACGATAATAATAATATGGCTAGATGTAAGGGTTAGAAAATAATGCACTGCACCAAAAAATGTTGTTATCTAATTGCACTCATGCTTATCTCTACTCGTTTTGCATAATTTAATTTTTTTAGCAACTGATTAAAACTGTACATAAAATTGCTGCTGAGCTCAAGTTTTTTTGTATGATTTTGAAACATAAGTGTTACTTGTATTAACAACGTACTTGGTACATTTCAAAGTTTTTCGATAAAGTTTTAGCGTTGACTCACCATCGATTTTGCCCTTTTATTACCAATTTTCTTGTAATAATTCAATTTTAACTCGAAATTGAGGTAAAAAGAAACTTCCGAAACTAACTGCTTTCCCCCTTGTACTTACACACTTCAAGCCTTGTTTTTATTGCGATAGCGTGCGAAAAATGTTGTCGATGAAGATCTTTTATGAGAATGCTCTATATTATAGACAGAATAGCGATAAAACTCGAAGAAGATTTGGAATAAGTAGTTGTTGCTCAGTTCACTTCAGAACTTTTTTTCTTGGTTTGAATGGTAATAGTAAGCTACAGCTACTTGAAGAAGATTTGGAATAAGTAGTTGTTGCTCAGTTCACTTCAGAACTTTTTTTCTTGGTTTGAATGGTAATAGTAAGCTACAGCTTTTTTTGTATATGAGATTCATTCCTTGAGAAAAAATTTTTTATGCGAATGGCTCGGCTGCGGGTGGCTGCTGGAAAGTATGTAGCTTTCTAAATTCTAGCTTGTCAGAGACCCTTTCGTGTTTACTTTTTTTCCAATAGAGATCTTGTTTTGTTAATAAAGAAAAAAAGTTTTTTTAGCGATTTAATCTAACGAAAGTGGAAAGAGATTTAACGGGGATAGTTGTAGTTTTCAGAAGAATAATTTCTTGGACTCTATGGAGCAAGGCAAATCAAAGCCAACTTTTTTCTCAATTGAATTCGTACCCGTTTAGTAGCCTTTCAACTTTTTCAGTTAAAAATGCATAGTTATAGGAAAGCGGCGCACGGTTTTAAAACGTCTTGATCTTTCCACTAAAAAACCACTACCTACATATCTACCTTATACTTACTCATATGCAAAAACTACACCTGTGTACATTTTCGCATTCCATTCCAGAACCATAATAATTATATATTGCATACATAGGTCGTGGCACCATCTCACGAAAATCTCACATTAATTTGCATTTTGCACCATAGTCGATCTCTCAATCATTCTTGTAGTGTTATACTAGAACTCACATTCAATCGACATGCATTTCATTTTAACGGAAATGTAAACTGATTGTGGCAGAGGGAAATGTATAATAACCGGAAACATATGTATTAAAATAAATATAAAAGCGATTCTAACTCAATTTCAGAGCAGCTTTATTTATTTAATCTACGACATTTTATGATTGTGACTTGCGAAGGGAATAATAACGAATTCAAGACCTTATAAAAGTGAAACATGTACCTACTTTAATGTTATTATTATTACCATTTATTGTAATACTGTACTCAACTTTATTATATACTTACTTCCCAAATGTTCCCAACTAACAAAATACAGCTAAGAATTTGTATGCACAACCTGAAACATCACGCAAACACGATTACTCTCCTCATGTACAAAAGATATATTATTTTAAGGAAAAAAAACTGGGAGACACGAGAAAGTTTTTTTAGACTGCTTTACTCTCGGATGAGACGGAAGGGTAAAGCAACGAAACCAGGATATTATTATTATATTTAGTAATTCCATTTCTCTACTCTACCCTAAAACTAAAACTAGAAATTGTGTTAAGGCATTTCTCTTCAGAGTATTTTCCATATGACAGGACGTAATCTGGGAAAAAATGCCGATAAGTAGCATGGCATGAGTATAGAAAGAAATCTGAAGATTTGTTTTTCAATCTTACTGTTCTTAGTGTGATGCGATGAAACAAAAGAATTGTTCTCTCCTTTCGGGAAAATGCTTTCTGCTGTATTTTTCTATCTTCTATCTACCTACGCCTACTACAAAACCAACTGTTAATCCAAGAAGTATAAGTACGTGTGTTTACCGTAGAATAATTTTAAATGCTTCACTGCTTCCTGCCATCGCTTTTCTTTGATCGTATCAATTCTTGAGTGACAAGGAAATGCTCCTTCACGCGAAGCACATATTTTTCCTAAAGGTATTTTACCGTAGGCTAAAGAAAAGAGAACATGGATTTGGTACTCGACTCGACTCGACTTGCTTCTTCCGCCTTATTTTTTTGATCTGTTGAAACACTCAGAGGAATCAGCGAACAAAAGAATCTAGCAAGGAGCAGCAGGAGATAGTAAAAGTGGAAAAAATAAATATGGAAATATTACTAGAGATTGTCTTTCTTCTAGAGAAAGAGAGAAAACATGTTTGGGAGGGATGAAATGGGCGTTTCTGATGTCACATATGCATGGATACGGGATATAGACATTTGTCTCACAATCTTCTTTTATTTTTTTATATATTTTTTTCTCAACGCGTCTTTTATGACACGAAAGGAGCAGAGAAAGTACCACCCATTTATTTGTTTTATGCTCTTTCTTAAGGTACGTATAAATGCACAGAGGAGCTTTAAGAGGGAATGCAATAAATATTTGCAAAACTACGTTGAACCGAAATTGATTAGAAGCATAAGAATAGATCCTTGGATGCTATAATTTTTAAGCATACCAAACTTTTAAAACAGGATAAACCTTTTTCTGTCCAAAAATAATTTGATAAAATCCTCAAATCGAAAATTAGTTTGAAGACTTGTGAAGTGAGCACGTAATATAGTGTCATTCAATGTAATATTCAGGATATATTTGTGGCATTGTCGTTTTATAGACATTTAGACGAAAAAACGCTTTACTAAATATTTAGATAGTAAAATTTATTTTGATTTAAATTCATTTCCCCCAAGATAAAATACTCCAGCTTAGTTGTGGTACGCATAATGTAGTGCAGTAGCAACAACTACCCAAATCAAGTTTTCTCTGAACAGGTCATCTTTATTGTATGGAGCATTTCATTTTAGTGAAAATCTTCTAGAGCTCTTCTTTTGCTTTTAGCGCGAATTTTTCTACAACAGAATTGCTGCTTCCGCATCAAAGAATGCTTCTGCTTTCTCATTCAACTTCAGCCTTTCTGCTGAATCTAATTACGACTCGTGTTTGCTTATTTATAACAAAAAGGATTTCCGTTTCGTTTCGCGGAACCATAATTTTATTTTTGTTTTATTTTATTTCACTCTTGATTTTCTACACAAGCTGTTTGCAAATGCACTTTTAGGTGAAACTCGTGTTGAGAGAAAGCGAGAGCTTTTTTCCTTAGATCTTTATATTTTTTCTCAGTTTATTTTAACTTTTTATGTATGCATTTTTTGCAATAAAAAACTGAGAAAGTGCGAATGTTTTTAAGAGTAGTGAAAAAGGGAATGCGAGAGAGAAAAAAGAACCATAACCATTTATCATTTTCCTTTTTTGTGCTCTTTTTCTCTCCTCTCAACTCACCATATGCACCGCGCTCACTACTCCAATGATGGTGATGATGATCATGATGATGTGTCGACTACGTTTTGGTTGGAATGGGACTACTCACTGTTAAATTGCACTCCACCACCATTTCTCTCTGCTCACATTTCAAAAACAGTGCCTGCCAAATGGGTTGTTGAGCCGACGGACCAGTCTGTTTATGTGGGCACTCATGTTGCGATTCACTGTCAGGCCGAGGGATTTCCGAAGCCTACTATTCGCTGGAAGCAAGCTGTTGGTAAGTGAAAATTGCCTGCACCTCGAATTCATGCAAAACTAGGCCAGGATAAAAAAACTTAAACAGAAATTTTAAATCAATGCAGAGCCAAAGCCATTTGTCTTACATTTTTTAAATGTTGCAAACTTCCTCTGCAGAGAAGAGGCAATTTTATTTATTTTTTGTTCGATGTTCAACTCTATGTGAAAGATAGAAGTACTAATTAAGCTAGACTAGTTAGACTAATACTTTCCACAAGAGTTTGGCTCAAGTGGATAATGAGCTGAACACTTTAAAAGACAACTTTACCACCAGAATAATATCGAATTTTGTATCGGTCCATTATGCTGGGTTGCCTCTACCGAAATTTGATGCTGTCAATATGTATTCTTACCCTCTAAATTGCCATTTTCTTCGCTGTAGGCAATTCGGAGAAGAAGGAGTTTCGTGAAGTGAAGTGGGTTCCTGGAGTGATCTCAGCGGAAAATGGGACCCTCATAATAAGTCGAGTTACGGAAGATCATGAAGGCCAATATTATTGCCAAGCTAGCAACGGCGTTGGCTCGGGGATCAGCAAAATGATACGATTAACTGTCAACGGTAAGTCAAAGCATTCTCCTTAGGCTATCTAAACCAAGACACTGCATCCTCTAGTCTGCAAAAAAAACTAGGACAAGTTATATTGCAACACAATAATGTAGATATGTAGTGAGACCCCAGTTGATCCCTAAAAAATTTCTCGAGCTAGAAAGTATTGAAAAAAATGAGTAAAAAACTCTTATTAAGTAATTTAATATGCAATGATCTTTAGGGAAGCAAGCTTAATAAAAATAATAAAAGATAAAATCAGGTTGAGGGTGATATAAGCAATGTACATGTGGTTGGCTAATATGTGTAGTAAGAAGGCAAGTTAAAACACGAACAGAACCTGCCACTATAATATGTATAATACATACAATATAATAGTGCAATAATACTAGGATGCACAATGCACGTGGAAAGAAAATCATGCCCAATCTAGGCTTCTATGTTCTTCAACAATGAGGAACTGAGGAAAGATTTCAGTCTGATAATCTTTCAATCCAGCGTTTTATAACCGCTTTGAGCTCAATCAAAAACGACTTGAAAATTCTGATATTGCAATGTCTAACGTTTCCGTTTCCTCTACTCGCCTAGTACTTTTAGGTACTTAAGATCGCCCTGTTCAAGATTCATTACGATCCTGATCACTGCTACATATCCCTCGTCCTTTCTGGATTTACGTTCAGTTCATGTTCATACGTGATTTCCGTACTACCAACATTCCGATAAAAATCAGAGAAAGATGTAATTTTATAGGAGCTCTTTACCTTGCAGATAATAACAATGTTTTTGGCATTTGTAAAATTGCCAGAATGTCAGATAAAAACGCTGAAAAATTCATAAGAGATTTATTTCGAACTTAGGCTTTGGTTCTGCGATACTTTCATTTTTCTAAGTACTGCCTCATACACAAATCCATATTATTGTGCGATAAGAGGATCTATCCTTCCAAACCTTTTTCCAAGTTGGTCGTATGTACATAATATCTACTTTTTCATACCAAAAATCGGTCTCGTTCCAAACCAAGAGTGGGGAAAAGGTTTTGGGAACCCAAGCCCAAGTGATAGGTCATGCCACAACATCCTTACGGGTAATCAAAGAACGGCACTACCTCATCCCAGTACAAAATTCCTGAATCATCATCATTTTCAAGATTTCTCTCACCCATTCTCTGTCTCCCCTTTTCGTTCCGTCCTCTCTCTTCAAAGTACTTGGAGAGTGGAGTCCAAGGCAGCAAGAGCTGATCTCTGATATCGGGATCATCATCGTAGTCAGTGGAAGAGCTTTCTACTGACAATGAATGCTACTTTGAGCTGATATTCTCAGTGTAGCAGGAGCAAGTGCAAGTACCGCTCTTTAAACTGACTATGTATGTGGTTTTTCCTTTTTTCCTTCACCATCTCTTTGGGCAGGCTTTTGGTTGGTCGGATGAAGGACTGAGTCCTTAAGTCTATCAAAGACGTCCCATATCTGTCTTTCCATTTCATTGAAGACGAGAAAAGAGAAACGAGGAGCTGTGAGACTCAAATAGTAAGAACATGTAATATCAAAGACTTCCTACTGTCTGAAGAAACGTTCCAGCCGGTGTGATGCATTTACGCAGGTATACAATGAATCTGAAGAGTTTCTCATAGCTAATATTGGATGGAGGGAAAGAAAGAGGAAAAAGCAAAGCTTTTATGATCGTCCCGATAACGATCACATTCATTATTTCTGACATTTTGAGCCTTTCCCCACTCAAAACACGGAAGGGGAAAAGGACGAGGAAGAGTGGGAAGAAGAAGACATTTCAAGTGCATACTCCACAAGAAAACCACCGTCATCCTTAAACTATATTACAGATGGATGTCAATAGAATATTGACTAACTTCTCCTTCTCAGTAAGCGCGAGCTAAACCTCGTTTCTACGACGATGATGATGATGATCATACCCGTCGAGTCTGTCCCTCACTATTCACTATCACTATCTTGACTTGGCTTGTGGAGGGTTCCGTCTGTCTTCCTACTTTACTAATGGTCTGCCTTTAGTAGCTCAGATTAGGGATGAAGAGAAATTGATGGAAAAGAGTAACATGTTGTACGACTCAATAATAACATTGGCTCGGGGGTTTAGACCCTCCCTATCAAGCTTTCACTTCCGTTGGATTTGAGTGCGAGCTGGATAGCTGCCCTTCAAACGTCTAGTTCATTAAAATACTCGTAAAATAATAGACACAGGTTATATTATATGCCAATATGGCTCAAGTACAACATATTATTTTCAGCAATTTCACAGTTCCAGTGTACCGCATAGCTTTGATCAAAATGCCATACTAATTATGTATGGAAGCACTATAGATAGTGAATCAAAATCAATACTTTTCCCTAATCATTATAAACGTCTTTTGATGCATTATTTATTAGTAGGTCGTCTTACGCAATTTGCCATTGGAATAAGTAGAGCTCTGCTAATGTCTGGATTCTGAATTAAAAGCAATTCAATACCTTTCCTTCCTGTAATAGGCTATATGACAATGGCGCACGTGAAGTACTGGTAGTTAGCAATAAAGAACTTGTGAGAGCGAAAATTGGACTTTTGTATCATCTTCCTCTTCTTATTAAGGGAATCCTTTTCCTTCGTTCAACGACCTCGCTTAATGTACAAATTCTTTCCTTAAGTGTTCTTGATTCTTCCATCATTCTTGTCATCAGCCCCTTCGAAATAATTTGAAATGCTTTAACAATGCGAACCATATAAAGGAACTACCTTAAGAGTGCTTTTGGTCTAAACAACGACCTCCTTTTTCTCCTAATCATTTGCTCTCTAAAACTGAATGAGATCTTTGGTGCGAGAAATCGTTACTGGAGACATTTCCGTAGATTGTGTTCCTTCTCCCAATAATATCTGTCGTATTCATTTCCTCACTCTGGCACATTTTCTCAGGAGAAATCTCGAAAGAAAGAGATGAACCATTTTCGCCTTGAAAAGGAATGAATAGATCTGGACTGAAACGCAATGGCACTTGCTATACATGAGAATCTTTCAAGACGGACTGGAAAGCAAATATGTATAGGTACATACCTGATATCCAATAATGTGCTACATTATACCGTGACCATTGACAAGGAACGGATATTATTGCTTGTGCAACGTATCATATGAAAAAGGAAGGAGGAAACCAGTGGCATGCATAAATTGCTTTATTATCTGGTTTTTGTGACCAACCGCATCCCCTTTCTTACCACAACATGACATAGAAAAAAAGTACCAGAAAGAGTGGGAGTGAGGGTAGTAAAAGGAAATCAGAGAGGAAAAATGGAGAACTGATAAATTGTTTCATACATCACATTACATTTCACTTTCTTCCTTGGCGCTTCGTCTCGTTTTCAGGGAATGGAGATATAAAACTGGGATTTTCGTCTCAACCATTTTATTCCATCCGCCTTTTATTTCTTTTAACTCATTCAAGTGCTGCGGAAAGACGTTCGCTACCAATTGGAAATCATTTTTATTCTAGACTGACCATTATAGGGTTTCTTCCTCCATTCAATACTGAATAATATACGACGTTATTTCGATTACAATCTAAAAGATGGATACCATACAAAAGTCTATCGCTAACTTTATGTAGTCTGGACGTTTTCATGTGGCCATCGTCAGTATCTATCTATTTCCACATTATATTCCTTTTATTTAAGCTTTTACTTTCAAAAGATAGGTTGTATTTTAAATGGGAGAAGGAAATCTGATACATTTTTTCAGTGGGAAAGGAAAAGCCGCTCTTCTGGGTCGGGCGGTTGTGGCTGTTTTACATTTGGAAATAAGAAGAAGCAACCATATTTAGGTGATCAGAGGCTTATGCATTCTTCCTGCTTTTGGCAAAATCTATCTCTTTTATCCTTCCTCCGAGAAGCTTTTTCAGCTTAACCAACAATCTTTTTCTCGAAGCTGCAGCTGAGTACTATGTACTACAATCTCTGGCTGCATTGCTCACTCCCGATTTTTTCCCTAATTTTAAGGGAAAAATAGGTTCGAAGCTGGTGAGAATATCCCTGAATAAGAAGTCTATTTTTTCTGCCAAGAAAATGAACAAGGAATCAGTTTCGTAGTTGTAGCGGCAGTGCTTTTTAAGGATATTATGGTATTCTCCTTTTTCCAAAAATCATGCACAATTTGAAAATTCGACCGACTATTCTTCAGACTTGCTTCAGGGGTGTAATATAAAATAAAAGTATGGAAAAAAATAACTGGGATAGGAATCAATGAATATCGTCCCCATCCCAGAATAAAAAGTTGACTTTGGAAGGAAATTCATATGTGCAAGTGCCTCTAGATGCGGCCACATTTCTACTGAAAAACTCCTGTAACGGATTTTTTTCTGGGGAAATACGACAGTCCTCCGTAACAGCTTTCTTATGGCTGCAATGCAACAGTAAAAGCAATAATAGGCTTTGTGTCTGATAAAGTCATCCTCGGAAGGAGAAAAAGTTCCCAATGGAGTCTATAGATTATTTATGTAGATACTATTGGCGGAGATAGTTTCAGTATCTTACGCATACATACACATACATATGAGTAAGTGGATGCATACACAACGACTTTGTTTCGAATCCAGATCCATAAAATTACGTCTAGATAGGGAATGGAAAATGGAAGTGGGGGTATGTACGTGCCGCAATCAAAATCGACCGACCGCGCATAAGACTTTTTAGGTTTTCATGATGCACTTTGTTCTCTTTTTAGATCTGCTCTGATGCTCATTTTTTGCAAGGCTTTTCCCTCCCGAAGAAAAGTTCAGTTTGGTGTGCTTTTGTGGGTTATTTGTTTTGTTGTGGCATGATGGTACTAAAAATGGAGTTTGCTAGTGTGTATGGTTCTAATAATGGTGTTGTCACAAAAGTAAATTTTATGGATTGTTTTTAGCCCAGCTCCAAGAGTACTCGAGGGCTGTTTCAGTTAAATGGGATATAAAAGCTGGAATGTGAAGCGTTTGAGTGTTTTTACTATGCAATTTTTTGAATTTTGTTGGTATTTTACGAGATTTTTTTTAGAAGATATCCATGTAACGTTCGTTCTCGATTTGGTTAGGGTTTGTTACACTGCAGAGAAAATATTAATGCAGATGGGTTTGGAGAATAGAGATTGTACGAGGAAAAAAACTTTATTGAATTCCGCACTGGACGTTTGGGTTTGAACTGTAGAATGCAAAAGTTATGATGGTTCTAGTTTGAGGGATGTATGTATGTACATAAAGTGTAAAAACGTACCTACATTCTACATTAGAATATGAAAAAGACTGGGCATGCACTTACAACGTTTTAGTTGGTGCACTGTATTACGCAATTTTACCATAAAGTCGTGGATTCCAAAAAAAACTTTGAAAGAATTCATATGTTCTGAAATGATTCATGCCGCCGCTATGCATTTTGTAATGCAATCATATTTGTGCTAAATATGTATTTATGTGTATTTTTGGATTTTATGTGTATGGATGGACAATGAAAATCTAATATAATGTTTTATTGTTAAAGCTGCGCCAAGAATAAGGGCAAGACCACCCAAGGAAATGGTTCGAAGAGGAGAGGTGGCCAGGCTTCGTTGTGAGGCGGAGGGAGATGAGCCCATAAAAATTACATGGAATGTGAAGGGGATTCCATGGAACGAGACAAATGACAATAGGTAAAGTTTCTTATTAGCTCATTAAGATTACACTCCTATTTTGCATTCTTCAAGTAATAATCCCGATAAAAAGAATACTTTGGTGGTAGTTAGTAGCGCGTTCATTAATTACCAATGTCAATTTCTAAAAATTCAAAAAACAGGTACTCCATCGATGACAATCCCGGTTCTGGTCCAGGTTCTCCAGCAGTGTCGGAACTTATAATTCAACAAGTTTCCTTGTCAGATCGCGGTGAAGTGGAATGTATTGCTGTGTAAGTAAACTTAAAAGTCAATTTCACTAATTATTATTCTCGCAATCTCGCGCATTTACGTTCAACATTTGTAAGTTGCAAACTGATGAAAAATAATGATTTTCTAGAAACTCATTTGGTCATGATTCCCTTCGCATTTCTCTTCTCGTGCAAGGTAAGGCTTACGGCCTTGAGGTATCTTTAAGCGACATATATATCTTATTTATTCCCATTATTACTTGCTTTTTTCAGAACGCCCTCAACCACCAAAAGAGTTTCGGGCTGTGGAGCACAGCAGTCGTTCTGTCGTTCTTTCATGGGCTCTCCCAGTCTCCGATAACGACGCACATGTCCTAGACTACGTTATCTCATTTAAAGAGGAAACAGGTATGAACAAATTTTATTCTCGTGCTCCAATGCGTGCTCCTTATTTTGTAAGTATCCAGTTTATTTTTCCACGTGCATTTAGTATACGTATGTAAATTTGGTAAAATGAATTCTAGTAAACTCTTTGGGAAGGAAAGACAGTATGGATTATTTTCTGACTTGAAATATCCATATTCTATTTAAAATCCATGTTTTGCCATTATAACACTGCAATTGCAAAACCTATTTCACCGAAGAAAACATTGCAAATATGTGACTCATTTCATAGACTTTCCTTTCATGTTATTGTAAGTCTTTCATTTTCCAGTGTCTCATTTTTAATAGATTTCTTTATCCATTCCCGTGATTCTTCATTTTTACCTTTACATGGATTACTTATAGGTTGCACTGAGGCCCACGTACATGCCTGTTCAAAAAAACTGATTTTTTCTTAAAAACACGAACCACTAAGTCGAACCTGAGCTTCTTCCTTGCTCTCTTCTTGCTTCTTTTCATAAAAAGGCTGAAACTAGAGAAAAATATAAAGGGGAGAGGTTCAAGACGCAAATGAAAATGAGGAAAATATACAAAAGTAACTTATTATGGAAGAAGAAGCTCTGAAATTTTAATAAAAATGCAAGCTCTCTTTAAGCCTTCCTTACTTCCACTTTCTCCTTTTTCCCTAGATAAAAGGCTGAATAGAGAGGAAGAAAAAAATCAGACTGTTCACACCGTAAAAAAGAAATTAGTGTAGTAATGTCTAACATACACCTTTTCTGCTCACGTCAGTTGAAACGAATGCGTAGGCAAGTTTTTGGGAGGGTAGCACGCTCCTACTTTGAAGGAATACAAAAATATTGGGCACGTAAAAGACCCCGCTCTCTTTCTCTCTCTCTCTCTCTCTCTTTCTGTTACTTGCTTGGTTTGGTTGGAAGACTTATAAAAAGTGCTGACAGAAGCGAAATCAGAACATCATCTGGGAGGAAACCCTTAATAAAAGGGAGGGAGCACATGCGGGAATCCAAAAGAAGTTTTAGTTACCTTTTTCCAATTTACCAGCTCGTCTCTCTTACATCCTTTTTTAATGTTCCCCTTTTTCATGCTGATGCAATGACTATGACTGATGCCTTCTCCTAACTCGGTGTAAGTGAAATGAAATGCATACTTTAAGCCTACTCATCCCACACAAAAAGGCCTTTAAAGTTTCTATTTCATCTATAAAACCGTAAACAACTAGGCGGACTGTTTTTCGGCCTTGTTATTGTATTAAAGGTATTAATGAATTCCATCATCGTTTTTTTTTCAATTCCTTACTCATCTAGCAATATACCTCACGTCAGAGATGAAATGTGTATTTTTTCCCTTCATGGATTTATCCATGTAAATCCGATTTGTAAACTTTTAAAGAGAATTATGAAATTTAGTAATGTACTATACGTTGAAGTTTGGTGAAAGTACGTTCGATAAAAGAAGGAGCCCATGCGTGTTTGAAGCTTTGAATGAAACAAAACATTGCGGTGGCCATAATGAAGATAATCTTTGTGATATCACTTTCATTGAAAATCCTGGTTGGAAATACACAAAAAGCTTCCTTTGTATGGGTTGCGATATCCTTTCAAAAGTTTTTCGTATGAAGTAGTTTTAAACTTTAACTAATCAGTTGGTGCGAGGATGTGCACGTGCTTTCGTCCTTCTAAATATATTCGTCGTTTTGATTATCGACACTGCTGCAATTTGCAATGATCGACAAAATTCATGCTTTCAAATGCCCTACGTATATAAAAAGAAAATCGCAAATGTTATACTATCATTAGGAAGCATGAAGTTTTAAATGAAAGCGAAATTAGGTTCATGAATAGGACGTCTACGAAATCACGGATTTCTAATAAAATTATTACTATACTCATTTTTATTTTCCCGAATATTCTTGCCAGTGCCGAGAATAAATGGCGCCTTTAAGTAAAAGGCGACAGTTTAATGTTAATGATCGCTTTTAAATTCCAACCTACTTTAGACATCCCCCAATTTCATTCGTGCCTGCATAGAGAAAAGAACGATAATCCTCTTTTTTTTTCTTCTTCTGGCAATATTAACATTAATAGATTATGAGGATAAGAAAAGTGGTGAAAGGGGAGAAATAGCCCTGTGGGAAGGCTACACAAACGAACATGTGAGCTGAGGAAAAACTCATAAAAATGTAGCATCATGATCATCGTCATCATCATCATCATATTACGCATGAATGGATGGATGGTCCCAGAAATGAGAAACGTATTGCATCTTAGAGTAGTACTACGCTACACGTATTCTGAAAATTTACTTTTTTATCATATTGCTCCAGGTTAGAGAAAAGACTGCTCCTCTTTTCGTCGGGACTAGAAAAAGCATCATCTTATTACAGCAGCACTGAAGTTGTAGGAGCAGCGGTGAAAAGAAGAAGTGCATACTTACGTAAACGTATCAAATCCATTTTAAATCATTGGACTGTGAATGAGCTAAAAATGTATCATCATGAGAATTTTTTTGCACACGACGACGCGACGCGACACACGAGAATACATATTATCCACCTGTAAAAATACATTGTAGATGAGAGGAGTGAAAGTAGACTACTAAAATATATTCTAAATCAATTGTGATTCGCATTTCAAACGAGGTTCCCAGAACTGGGAGGGATTTGAAGAAGGAATTGTATGAAATTTGACATTTTTTGAAGATGAATACATATTTTTTCATAAGTCTGCCTCCATGAAAATCTATTAAAGAGGATGTTTGATACATGAGTGGAGTAAAAATGTGAAATATGCGCTTGGAACTGGTGTAGTGGTGACATGAACCAGAAGAAGAAGAGATTATGACTGCTCCGTTGATGGCTTTATACGCACATGCTNTCATAAGTCTGCCTCCATGAAAATCTATTAAAGAGGATGTTTGATACATGAGCGGAGTAAAAATGTGAAATATGCGCTTGGAACTGGTGTAGTGGTGACATGAACCAGAAGAAGAAGAGATTATGACTGCTCCGTTGATGGCTTTATACGCACATGCTTGGCCGAGTGTTATTGCTACACTATGTACTATATGACATGAACCAAAGCCAGGAGACTAGTACGGAGCGTGGAGGAGGCAAAGCTTTAAATCAGGGACAAGGCATTAGTTTCAATGTAATAGTGCTAGAAAAAAATCGGATATGGCACGCCAGGACCAAAACATAACTACTACAAGACATGAAATAAAGCTGGATGATGATGGAATAGAAAAGGCATTTTTATTATTTTTGGCACAGAGAAAGTTCTATATGTACAATAGTAGTAGTACATAATAGTAATGTATACAAGTCGAATTAATAATGTCTCGTAGATGGGAAGAGAGCAACGATATTATTATTGTGACATTATGTAATATAGAGTTTCATGTGGAATTGCAGGGTGCTTAGGTTTGAAGAGGGTAAAGTATTCTAGGAGGACTTTATACGCTATATTTTTTTCCTCATTGTATTTACTCCACTCATATTGTCGTAAAAAACGCTCCTTGTGTATTTCCAACGATTAGCGGAGCCTTCAATAGCGAAATGGCGACTTTTTTTGCGGAACTTGGGGATCTAGTCTCTGGCTTTGGCAAGCGAGAGAAAGGCTGTTTGCTTGAAGTGATGAAGTTGTTCTTTGTAAATTTACGAGGAACATTTCACGTCGCATATTACTTTTTGAGTGCCTCCCTCACTGAGATCGACTTTTGCGTGTATGTTGTTGGCTTACTGGATTCAAGTGTATTTTATTATAGAATTTCTGGAAAAACAGAAAGTAACTTGTAGAGGGATTCTGAAGTAGGCAGTTTTAGATGTCATTGTGTTAGTGTTGATACTGTTCATTTCATAAGAATGTGCTTGACGAGGATACAAAAATACTTATGTATTTCCTATTTTCAATTGGTGTTTGGCTTTCATTATTTTACTAGTTATTATTACTATTTAATGCAAGATTGTATTAAAGGATTGATGTTACATAAAGTCTGTGCATTTCATCCTAAAAGCATCCTAAAAGTGGATGTTTTTTTTTTAAACGAACGTATTTAATCCAAGGCTACATAAAAAATATTTCTCTATTTATGTTGTCTGATGATAGTATCTCAATCATACCTCAATCATATCATATTTAAAATGAAACATTCATAGATTCTGTAGAGCTAGTCTTTTTGTAAAAGTAGGTTATTCATTGAACTTTTCCCCCAATTTCATTGAAAATGATTAGAAGATAAAAATAGCAAGAGTTTAGCGAATTCATAATTTGATTTGTTATCATTGTCTTTGCCTATGCCAAAGAAGTGAAACTGCTAGTGTCAGTTAAAAGTGCTGATAATTATAGCTATAGATGTACCAGCGTGAAACTGATTAGTTGTGAAGACAGTCGAAAGCAAGACGGAACATCATCCCATAAAAGTGAAAGCAAGCACGGCATATTTACCAACTTGATCTCATTAATTCTGCTTGGTTTCCCTCACAAATTCGTTGTGAATGAGTTTCTCCATTAAAAACTTAGTTTCATCAAGATGATGATGATAGCGTCTAGCGACATATCAGCGAAGGAGTTGAGCACAGCTAAAGATGGATCTTGCACAAAATGTGTGCTTGAATGATGAAACCAGGAGCATGATAAAAGAAAAAAACATGCCATTTTTTCATAGTCATCAGCATCATCTCTAAAAGACTGTCCGAAATAATTCTTTCCTAGAATTCGACGTTATTATCATCTTTCCCGCGACTAGAAATACAATAATTGTTCCCTCTCATTTTGTTGAATTTGCAAAGAGGAGCGTGAACAAGCATTAATAACTCGGGATAAAGGCTCATGCTCAACATGAATAATTTAATAAGTAAGCTATATGTATAAAATTCACAGAAAAAATATTTTTGCAAAACGAATATTTTCTGCGAGAATTAAAAATAAAGTTGCTTATTTAGGGCCTTATACTACACTGATATTATTTTCCATACTATGTATTTAGCTTTCATTTTTGAAATGAAATGGTAAAATGTTAAGAGGCAGAGAAAAATTCTCATTAAATCTTTTTTCTGCTTCGTTAAAGCTCCAATTATCTCAAATGAAAACTATAATTGCTGACACTCGAAACATGTGATTAATTTTTTTCCTGGGAGCAAAAGTACCATCAAAGAAGATTTATGGAAGGAAATTAAAAACAGTTTTGTTCTTCCCATTTTTTCTGTTTATTGAAATTTTCAGAGAAGCACATTAAAATTAACATGCTCTCATCCTCACAGCGCACGTGCTTTTAAAAAATGCTTTATATTAATCTTTTGTAATTTTATTTTGAAGATAGTGTGCGTGCAAGGTGGTTCTTCATTTTAAGTGGAAGTGAAAGTTTTTGCTATCTACGACAACGCACTAGGCTCACAGATTCATTCGTTTACTAGCTTGTACATATTTAAATGGGAAGCGTTTTATCCTTGTCTCAAAGCACTTTTTAAAAAGGATGATGATGGAGATTACATAGGAGCTAATACATCTAAAAGTTTTGATACGGCGGCGGTGTGATATTATCACGCTTTAACTTCCTTATAATGTATTCATGTCTTCATTTCCCCATTGTGTTTTATAGAGAACTGGAGCGAGACAACAACGCGGAGAAAATCCACTTCGGGGGATCAAAACTCTTTAGTCGTCAGTGGCCTCCTTCCCGCTGTCACTTATCACTTTCGCCTCCAAGCTAGAAACCAACTTGGCACTTCGGAGCCCACTCAGGTCTTTGAGGTGAGTTGCTTGAGTGATCATATAAATGACTTGGAATCCTGCAAATAGCGACGGCCTTCAGTTCCCATACCACATCAAAATATTC
>JAHZNI010000387.1:0-10959 GCA_027744415.1 Seira ritae
CATTGTTCCTTATTCCCGGAACGGGAAATATATATGATGGCGAAAAAAAGTAATTTGGATGCAGGGGAAAAGTACGTAGGTATGTAATGTGAAAGGAAAAGGAAATGGGCACTTGTGAAGAAAAGAGAAAAGAAATTAGTTTGCAATTTACTAGAGGAATATATTCTTTCGGGAGAAATTAATGAAGACTTTGATGAAAAACCAAGCTTGCTTTCAAAGCAGCTCATTTTCTGCAAGAATTCCAGTCACTCGATCGGTAAATAAACAGTTTAAGCTGTTACGAAATCAACGCAAGAGTAATAGTTATAATATGGTAATTTCATAGTCTGTATTATTTATTTGAAAATCCTAGAACAATACGAATACGACTACGATCAAATTAAATGGATGAGTTGTTGTTGCCAATACAAAGGTTTTATATTTCCAATCTGATCGTTCAAATCTACTTGAGTTACATGAATCCCGCTAGCTGACTAATTTGACAGGCTGACGCTTATCCATTCTAGCCAGTCATTTAGTTTCTTGGAATACGCTTCAAGCACACGTCTATCAGCAACATGATATCCTCCAGCAAGACGGTCTCATTGCTTGAGGAGACTGAATTTCAAAAACGTTAATTTTCCAAATGCTTAACTTAAATTCAATTCGCCTTAAAAAATTATAGTATCTATTATGCATGATACAATTATTCCATGAAGTTTAAATGAAATTTTAGCTATATTTTATGCATATCTTCATCATAGATTTTTTTCAAATTCTAATGATGGACTTTTTTTAGAATTTATCGTGCAAATTGAAGAAAGACTCGCATATGCACCCAACCGAGTTATTAAGTTTAAAAGCTCGTAATCATAATTATAATTTTTATTTCTCATCAAATTTTCCGTGAATAGATATTCTAAAGTACCATAATATACTTTTCGTATTAATAATATTGCACGCAATTATGTAAGTCACACTAATTCACATTCATTCTTCAATTCACCTCTTTCAGACAACGTGCATACAATTCAATAATGATAAATAACAACTAGAAATCTTAAGGTACTTTACAAAGTCTCTCTATTTAAAATGTTTTCATATTCATTAAATGGCTAGAACTAGAGTTTTTTCCAAGTTCATCAACATCATCATATTATTCTATCTGTAAATTGGTTCCCTGCGAAAACACATTTTCACGTAAAATCAATTTTCAATTCGAATGTCAGCGTGGTAGTAAGCATTGTATTTATTTAAAAGTACAACAAGGATGAAAGCTAAAGACTTTTAACATCAATTATTTCTACATTTCACATTTAAACTTATTGTAAGATTTGCATTCAAACTCAATCAATCTTAAACTTTCACTAAAAAGACCAGACACCAACAAATGCAGTCGCAGTCCATCTTGTCATCCATCCATCAACACAGGTCAACAGTTCTCATAAAATATTCAGCTCCTCCAAGGAGGTATCATCCATTCTGGACGCAGATGTACTCGTTCAGCTAAATTTAATATCTATCACACATGTCGTTTTAAAAGTTTTTAAAAATTAATCATTTCATTTTATTAGATAAATACATAAAAAATCTCTGAAAAATAATTTCTTTCGTAAACAGAACAATTCAAAAGAGTGGATAAATCTACACTTACGTAAATTCGACTTTCTATAAAATTAGCTAAAAAATTACGGATAATATGAACAATAAAAAAATTAAATTAAAAATGAAGTAGGAATGAGGATGTGGTCAATATGACACGTATATGGAGGGAAAGCGTTTCTAGAAATTAATGCGTCTAGACTTGGCCGACGGGCACGGATGGATCCTCACCCCATAAGTCATACCTGAAAATATTGCGGCAAAATAATAATTAAACAAAGGGAAAATGCATATTCCAAAGATTCATTTTTATCTTGGGACGAACCAAGGGCCACAGTAGTTCCCTGATCGCTCCGACTTCTGATCCAGCCTCGATCCTCTATCTGGATAGTATAGCCGCCTTCTTATAAAGCTCCCATAGTCAATAACTGGCTTTTCTGAATCACTCGCTCCACGAACATCTGCAGTCGTAATGAGCTCCACGGTGTGAATCTCTGAGCGGATGGAGCCCTTCCATGCAGCTCCACCATGAGTCGCGAGTCCCTTCCTTCCCTCAGAATCGCGAATAATTAATGACTGAGTTTTGGTGTATGGCACAATGCTCTGCTTTAGAATGATTTGGTGTTGCTGTTTGGACTGTAGTTGCTCTGGCTGATCCTTCCTTGGTGGGGATGGAGAGCCTTTGATTGTCCCGTAGTCGGGCTCTGCTTCAGTCAAGTCATCTACTCCAATTTCTTCGATGATTTCTTCCTGTTTCGCAGAAGATGGGTTATTGCTCGGATGGGTTGACTGTGGTGGTGGAGGAGGTGGTGGATGACTCGGTTGTTTTACTTTCTGTTGATGTTGTTGAGGGAGTGGAGCTGGAATGGGAGGAGGACTCCCAATAGGTCTGCCTTTATATGTCAGAACCGGATCTCTTTTGCTGCTGCTGATGCTACTGTTTCCGCTACTCTGAGGCGGTTGGACTTTTCCAGAGGATGACATGGTGCCGTTTCTAGTCCTCTCCTTGTCTTTGTTGCTGGAGGGGGACTCCTTTGCCTGAGGAACTGTTTTGGGAGGACTGGAGTTGCTCCTCAAGCTGTTACCATTGTGATGGATTGATCTCGTTCTGGATGCGATACTGTCCATGTCCCTGGCTTGAGCAGATACCTGACTCCGACTAACCTTTTCCCTGATGAAGCCTCCGTGTCTCTTGGGGAGCTCAACTGTGTCAATACCGTGGGCTTTTGAGCTTGTGCTGCGGCTCCGCCTGGAATCTATCGTCCTCGTGGTAATGTCCGAGGACTTGCTCCTCTTCGTTCCAAAGTTGCTACTGGGGACGGAGTGTTCCCTCCTTTGGCTCTTTCCCTCCTTCTGAGGAATATGTTTGTTCGAGGAACCGTTCGCTGAGCTGATAATCATTTTCTCTGGTTCGTTCTCTACCTCCATGAACACACTGCTTGCCGCCTCATCATCATACTCGTCATTGTCGTTGAAGTCAATTGTGCCTTCGTCATCATCTTCAAGTCCATCTTCATTCACATTGTTCGTATCGCTTTCGTAGGAATCATCATTGTTGGCGTGACTTGCCCAAAGCCTTCTTCGTCCTCTCATTTCTTCGGGACTGCTCTGCTTCCCAGTTCCAGTGGTGGTGGCTCTTGACCTGGTGGTCTTGTTGCTAAGGGCCACAGACCCGTTAGTGATCCCCCTCCTGGAAAACTTGCTCAAGCCTTCTGGAATAATTGGCTCCTCTGACACCGCAAATGACTCGACCCTGCTCACAGTCTTCATTTTTGGATCAAGAGTCATTTCGTTTTCTTGACTGCGGTGGTTACCATGATTAGGTCTGGAACTCTTTCCGCGATTTTGCCTTTGTTCTTGTTGAATCACATCAATATCATTCTCCTTCTGTGATCTCATTGGTGGGAACGCAGTTTCTCCATAATCCGCTGGTGGCGTCACCTTTCGTGGCCGTGTATGGTCACTCACTACCAAACAGCTATTGTCAGCTTCCTTTGGAATAGAAATGTTTGAATTTGTCGAGGAAGATCCCGGAGAAAGCTGCATCTTTCCTTGGTGAGCTTGCTGACGTTGTTGTTGCTGCTGCTGTTGATGTTTTGATTCATTTCGTGGAGGGAGGCTTGGTACATCTTGATCATTCATCGATTTAGGCCCAGCGCCATGGTGGCTCCTTTCTCGATCTCGGCGAGTTGTTTCCTTCTTGATGTTTCCATTGGCATAGTGGTCCTGCTCATCAGCAGCGGTCAATTTAGAGGTCTCAATGATTTCCTCCTTCCTTCCTGACTTTGAAGCGAGCATAGTTCCAACTGATGAAGCTGGTGGGGACAAGTCCTTGAGTTCAAACTCGGTCATCTCAACGATGGAACTGTGACTTCCCCACAATTCAGAGACTGTATCCGCACAAGAAATGGATTCCAGAGCTCGCTGTGGCCTCTGAAGCCTGATGCTATCCATGCCATTCTGTTGATAGGAGTCTCCGGCGTTGGAAGGTCGTCTCCAAATCAAGGACTTTGTCCTGCTCAAGAACTTCTTGAGAGCGCCTCCTTCCTTGGATTCATCATAGAAGGCTGTGGCAGGTGCCAAGTGATGCTGTCCGCGAGGACTGGAACCAGCGCCGTTGTGAATGTACGAAGAATTCCTTAAGTTGTTTGTGCGGAGCAGGGAATCGGGTTGTTCACGGTCACTAGTTGACAGGTTGCCGGAGCTCAAGGAACGACGACGAGTGGCATGTGTGATGCGAGCTGTTTCTGACATGTGGTAGCGGTCCATGAGCCATTTGTTTCCGGAATTAATCTCGTTACTACTTTTACAATGTTGACAGGAGGAAATATGGGGAGAAGGGAGGAAATAAAACAAACGAAAACAAAAAGGGTATGAAACAAAACTAAAAATGTAAAAGCAAAAATAATCTACGGGAATATCTGAGATCAAATCAAACATTCAATTTACCTGTTCAGTAGTTGCGGTTCTTCATCTGAATAATCAATCTCAGGCTGTGGGGGTGGTGGCACTTGTCCCTGGTGGTGGTGCTGATGGTGAGCAACGTCATTACTGAATCCGCTATCATTGCTGCTGTGAAGAGAGTCACTCGTTCTTCCCGAAGGAATCATTAAATTAGCTGTCTTGCCTCCCTTCCCACAAACACCCTGTCTCCCTCCATTAACCTCTGGTGTTCTCTGAATCCCACCACCACCGTGATGATTTTCTCTTGGGAGAGGTGGAGGCATCGGAGGAGGTACAGGGGAAGCCGCGGGCTTCATTACCTGCTCCATTACTCTAGAAGCATGCGTCTGTAATTGCTTCGCATAGCCCACGTGACCGGGCTCGTTGTTTGCATTGGGAGAGTGAATATTGTTGACACTGCCGCCATTCGAATTATTTGCATTGCTCACAGCCATGGATTTTGGACGGAAGTTGTCAGGAGGAGGGACAGGAGGCCCTTGATGATGGTGCATCATGAGGGATTGATGTGTCTCGCTGTTTGTTAAAGCCATTGCGCCAGTTGTACCGTAAATGCCACCCCCTTGGGTGCCGTTAATCATGCCCAAACTTGTGTCGGACTTGGCCCTACTTAAGGATCCGGCAGAAGTAATGGGCAAGTCCTGATGAAGTTGTTGTTGATGGTGGTGGTGATGAAGCATGTTCTGGTGGTGGCTATTCCCACCACCACAACCTACAATTCCGCGAGAGGAGGAAGAGTTTGTCATGTGATGATAGTTTAATCCAGTTCCAGAAGAGGATGCTGAGTTGGAGGATGTGGAGTTCTGGATATTCAACATTTCACCGGCTTCCATGGATTTCGATTTGCGGAGTTGTGAGGAGATGGATGCTGTGTCATCCGCTGGTCTTCGGGGACTGCAGTAGATGCACTCATCTTCTCCTTGCTGCTTTAAAACAAAAAATAAGAAATTCCTAATATCAAGAATTTGTTCTCATATCGCCCCAATATTCAAAAAGAGTACCCAGTACCTGAATTTTCTTCACCAAGTTTGTTTGCATATTTTCCGGCAACGTTTCCCTGCTCTTTGCCACCTTCATCCATTGGTCCAGTTTCGGTCCAAGTGTTTGTCCACCTTTCGAATAGAAAGCCAAGTAGTGTTTTGCCAAGCTCGCTTGCCTCTCCAGAACGAATCCATACCGTCGCCTTTCCTGAGTCAGTGCCTCTCTGAGGGCTTCCTCACAAAATGCTTCCAGCTTGGATCTTTCCTCTTCCATGGTCTGCATGATCCTGATTTCCTTATCCAGAGTGTTAGAGCTCGGATTGGGGGACTTCTTCGACTTTTTCCGGACCTTCTTTGCATTACTCACTGCTTTATTGTAGGACTCGACACGATGCTTGTGAGAGACGAGGAACTTCTTTTGTTCACTCTGTATTACTTTCACATCTTTCTCAAGGTTCGTCTCTAGAGGCACCAGAAAGTCCACGTAGAATGCTTTTAGCTGGAGGGATAAACAAACAGATCACAATTAGGGACCACCTGTACAGCCTGTCAATACCATTCTTCATTCCAATCAAAATTTCTTATCAAAATTCCATTAACATGAGGCTACTATTGTCTCTACATTTTATTGTGAGTTGGATGGAATGCCGCTGGGATTCGCTCTACTAAATAAAAAATCCCCGCAATCAATCAGCATTCATTCATTCAACCAATTTCATTCGATACGAAAAACTCGACGGGGTATTGATAAACAATGCCAAACAAATCATTTGTCAACTGCTTTTTGCTGCATTCATTCATAAAATTAGCTAAATTGGCGATTGCCTATTTGATTCAATTCAAGTATGCCGTGACAATTTTTTTCTTGGCGATGTCCAAAAAAAATCAGTTAAAAGTGTCTGAAAAAGACAATGCAATATAGTATATAGTAAACGGGTTATATTATCTTACCGTGGTCAGTTGCTGCGTATGGATTTCCTTGAATACGTCTGCAATTTGCATCATGGAGGAACCTGCAGAAAGAGATGAATCAAAATTATCTATCAATATCAAGAGAAATGACGCATTTCTCCGAGAAGTCTCCGAATTAGACGTTCAATTGACTACAATTAAGCACGCATAGCCAGACTGATCACCCAAACGTTTAATAAGTCAAAGCTGACAAGACATTGTATTTTAATTGCTTTATTTCATTTAAAAGTAGTTCAGTTCAGTGATCTAAAATTGGATGAGTTTGACGTAGGACTAATTTAGGACAAGTACGAAATGCTTCACTCGTGTAAAGCTCCCCACGCACGAGCTGATCATTTCCCATCGATCATCGTATTATCATTGCCATTTTTTTAACAGACTGACCTTCCACGAGTACACTGTAGGTACTTGTTTATATTATCTACATGTATCTGTTTGTCAAATTTAATGCTTCATTGAAACTAGATCGCATCATCGATCGCGATCGCTCGCCTCCTCCGTGAGGCAGAAGCCCTTGTCTGCAAGAGCAAAAGTGACTGGGTAATTGGATGATGACTTTTTCTGACCAGTGGACTACAAATGTTACTACTGCTCAAAACTGGAGAAGAAACGAAATAATAAGTCCTATATTGAACCCTGGCAGTAAGTATATAGATAGAATGGTATGTAATTTTACAACCGACGGACAAATCAAATAAAATATCGTAAATTAGATATTTACGACGGATTCATTCGTCGATCAAGCGGTGCATGCTGGGGTAATCCTATTAGCGCGAGAGTTGACTTGACTCTTGTTCATGCCATGCCATGGCCAACATAGAATTGAACAATGATGTATTTTTGCAATTTTTCCTGTTGGGAAGAATGTTTTTGTAATGCAAAAAAATACAAAAAAAGCATTTTTTCATTTTTCTGTTGTCATTTCTTCCTCTTTACCAAACTGTCATTAAAATTTGAAGGGACACCTATGGAGCTAACAGAAATATATATTTTTTTACAGACGAACGAGTCTATAGTAGCAAATGCAAAGACATATCATTAAAGTGACAAACCAAACCCACAAGAACATTCAATTTCCCTTTCGACTATTCACAAGTAAAAGTAATTCAATTCTTCATTTATTCGCTTGCATTTCATTCAATGATCAACTTTAAATAATATGCAAATTGGTCACTAGTATTTTACACTTTCAAGCATAATTTTCAATTTGAAAAGGTGGAACAATTATTATGTTTATAGATTTCAGCTTTACTTTATTACCACGAAAGTTGAGTCTTTTCGTGTAGAGTTATTTTTTTAAGCAAATGCTGAAGCTAAGCGTACGCACGTTCAATTAGTTTATGCTAATGCTATACTTCCGCCATAAAAATACGCGTGTTTGCTATACGCATTAACAAAACTTATTAGGATTCGATTTTATCGAAGTGGGCAGATGACGAATGAATGCATACGAAAGAAAGAAACTTTCTTTTGCTTACCGGAAGAATACGCAATGAAGTGTCTTTGCTGGCTTCATTTGCATTAAATTTGATTTTACTTGTGGTTTATAGTCACTAGAGTTTGAGCTTATACAAGCAAGAAGCAGTACGAAGAACTAATCAAGCATTGCGACTACATACATAACCATTTGTATGAATTATGAATCATTATCATAATATCAAGCCTTTCGCCAAATCAGGTTGACGTTTTACTGTATGACATGTTGGAGCATTTAATGAACCATGAAATATGATTGAGACTTGTGATAGCGTTAGTAATGAGGATTATGATTACATGATCGGTGAAAATCTATAATTCGCCGAGAGGAACTAGGGAAAATGGAACATGTCGTCCGCGTGGAAAGAAGCATTAACAAAAATAAAGAACATACATAAATAGTAGTATGTGTAATTGTTCAATATTGACTAATTTTTGTGATCCTTAACAGGTTTTCATTATTTCTTTATACGAAGAAAATTATCAGTGATTAGAATACGGTCGCAGATTCATGTTGAATGAGTTGTTGAAAAGTAAAGGTGAAATTGGTTTACTTGTAAATGCATCTTTAACAACTTACGTTTTATCACACTACATTCTACCCTAACCTATTTAAAGGTATCGGATGTGGAGTGGTGGAATAGATCGCAACTCTTTATAACATCACTTCTGCATCTTTCGCCTTGTCATTTGTGATGATGAGGAATATTTTTAAGACACTTACAATTCAAAGTTATCTGTATACTGAAATAATGCAAGGAGATGGATTCGATTGCTTAAAAGCATATTATTTTTACTTTTTATGTGCACCAGTTAAAACTGTCGACATAAAACATATTCAGTTTTCATAATGTCAAACTGCGCAAAAATTCTCATTAACTATGTCTCAAATACACTTTCCTAAAAAAACTAGATCTGGATCTGTAGACACTAGAAATTCCCATAGAGCCTCCGACACAAGCTAGAGCATGAGATTCTCCAAAATATCCATGTCGAATGCATGTTGATTTAAAACCCTTTGTGTGACATTTGTTAATTATTGTCTATTGTCTTCACATAATTTCAAAATTACGACAACCGTTTGACTTTTTCAATATTTGATTTAATCAGAAAAATACATACCCAATAACAATAACGCATACTAAATGTTACTTAATTATGCATAACATTCTAGAATATATGCATTCTTTTATGAAGCCCCGAATTTCCTCTCATTGCGAATTGTGACCATGATTAATCCACTGCAAGTCTACTTAATACATCCCCATTCGGTTTGACGCCTTTTCATGTGTAGGACCCGTGTAAAGATGTAAGACACAATTAAAGTCGCTAATCCTCAAGTCATGTGAATTCTTTAAGTCTACATAGATTTCATTTCGAATCTATAAAAAATCTGCGTTTTGTATTTCCTTTTTAAGGCATTTTCGTAGGAATTCCCTAAACATTATATCTTTGCTACTTACATTTTATCCTACTGCATAGCTTGTCACACTAACCGACTGACTGACTCTTAGAATTAATGACAAAATCCAACACGAGTCAGTTTTAATATTCATGCGCGTATTCAATTCAATATCCACTTATTTCGATGTGGATATATGGTCTATGGCATGGTCATGGCGTCTCTTTGCAAAAATGGTAATTGGAGTCACGAAGGAATAAAAAGCGCGATACTATCTCANTAATTGGAGTCACGAAGGAATAAAAAGCGCGATACTATCTCAGTCTCTCACTAGCACTCACTCACTTTTTCTAGTAAAAGCAGATCAAATCTCTATGAAAAGGAGGATCATCCTGGGCCTACCTCCCATAAATTCGTATTCAAAAAATTCAGAAAACAAATCTCTCGTCTCATCTTCAGCATGCCTTAACACAGCTTCTGTCTTGCCTGCCTACAACAGTCTGAACTACAAACTACACTACAATCAATGATAGCTAATGACATTTAATCGTCTCACCATCATCGCATCGCACATATACTTACTTATCTTACCCAAAAGATAAGCATATTCTTACTCTTGCCTTTTTTCCTAAGTACACTTATTAGAAACAGGATGCGAATCTGGTAAAAACGAGAAAGATGAAAATGATGATGAAGTAGCCTCAAATATAGGTATTAAGGTATGCACGACAAAGAGAGAAGTTTATCAGGATTTTTTAAGTAAGCATCTGCTTGTGCATTGCGTCTTCCTCCAATCATACTAATCATAATAATAATAATTGTAAACAAAAAGGTTTTACAACTCGTTTTCATTTTCACCATTTAGTTCGTCACCGCCGTTGTCGTGAAAAAATACTTTTTTCCACTGAACTGAACTACTTGCGAAATTAAAGTGTGGCTCGGCCTATAGCTCTTGAGACTTTGGCAAATTATTGGTGAAGAGTAGAAATGAGAATAAAAATCAATCCAATTTCATTTCAGTTTCGTGATGACGCCATCGATATTTAAAATGAAGATGCAGGTTCATTGCCAAAATTGAAATTGAAATCGCCAAATTGATTTTTGAAAAATGAGTCGATGATCGCTGAACGCACACACACGAGTCATTTCACTTCGAAGTTGTTTTAATTAGCAAGTGAGTGAGCACTTACCGATATCCACATTCGTTCCAACCGAGCTCTGCTGCGCCTGCTTCGATAGCTTGACCAGCGCATCCAGATACATTGAGCATGCCGCCGAGGCCCCTGTGAACCAAGAAAAATTATAAATTCTCATTAAAATATCATATTATGCATTTTAGGGAAAAGCCTTTACCTACAGCAATAAAATAGTCGTTAGTCCAAAAACAACTCTCATTCTGCTCTTCTTGTCAAAGAGCAATTCATTAATTTATGCCATGTTTTTGCCAAAAAAAAATCATTTTCGCGAGTGCACACAACTTTCATCAATTCATTGTTTTTGGCAAAAATAACTTTTTGCAATATTGCTGAATGCTGACCATCCAGATTTTTTGACATAGATTCTTGGCAATATTGGCATTGCTTAAAT